>JAVQJV010062539.1:0-18345 GCA_036024995.1 Gadopsis bispinosus | reverse complement strand
CACACACACACACACACACACACACACACACACACACACACACACACACACACACACACACACGCCTGTATCAGAGTGCTGCCTCTTGACAAGGAGTAGTATTGGTAAAAGGTTTTCCCTCCCACACACTCAAAGAGGGGAGGGCAAAGTGTGTGTGAGAGCTCTTGTACCTCCGTAGTCATGTGATTGTGTACACACATAATTATTTTTTTTTTTAAATTATAAGTCTGGGTGTGCGGGAGGCAGTCACAGGCATTCATGGGACATGAAGTCAAAAAAATAAAAATAAAAAATCAACAAAATAAAATCGGACTCTATTTCTAGTCACACCTGTTTTGAAGAATGAAGAGCCACAATGTTTGAGCCGCCCTCGTGTCTCCCTGATTGTTAGAGTGTTTTCACCTGTTCTCCTTCTCGTTGACGTCCTGTGTATTTAAATGTGTTCATTTCCTTGTTTCCTTGTGACGTCATTGTCTACGTGAGCCGCGTGTTGGATGTTCCCACGTTCCTCTGCTCCTTGGCTGCTTTACCTTTTTGTGAGAGCTTTTTACCAGTTGTGCTCTTCATTAAAGGACTTTGTTTTCTGGCTATCTGCATTTGGGTGCCGCCTTACCTTCCCCCGACACTGATATTTGATTCATCCTGCACAAAGGTTTCCCATAGCTCTGAAATAAAATATCTATCTATCAATCAATCAAAACGTATTTATATAGCACCATTCAAACAAATTGTATTCAAAGTGCTTCACAAGCGATTGACAAAATATGACAAACAATTCTCACGTTGTTATGGCAATGCTTCTTTCGTTACTGGGTAGTCACTGGACATTTTTAGCTCTTCAAAACGTTGGCGCTTAATCCGTCTGGAGTGGCTAAAAAGGCTCCTTTACAACAGAGTGAAATCTTTGATTGTTTTAAGCAATAAACCTCATGAGTTGCTCTGTGTATTGATATTTCTGAACGAGCTTAGTATCGCACCGGGAGCATCAAACTTAAGAAAGCCTGTTCCTAAATTTCACTGGAGCCAAAGTCTGTTACCGTCTCACGCGAGTTACAGCAAATGTGTGCTGAGGAAGCTCTTCCATCACTTGCCAGCATTTTCACAATTCATGGTTTTAACCGGACAGAGACCATTTGCAATTGCTCCTTTTGGTATTACTCATCCTGCTGCTTAGACGTAGCAACGCCGCTGACAGATGACGAACTGTCTGCGGTGTCTGAACTGATGCTTAGTCACTTTTGTCAGTAAACCGACCTGCACTCTTACAGTAAAAGACAAAACTGACCACAGCAAGATAAAGCATGTGGGGGTTTCCCCCGATGTTTAGTTCTGGGGTTTGTTGTGTCCTGTTAACGTCGGGCCTCTTTGTTTACTGAGCTGGGATGTTTTCATTTAGCTTTAGTGTGGCTACATGGTGTTAGTGTTCCACGCAGGGCCATTTAGAAGGAGCTGCATAATTATCTCTTCTATGGTCCTTGAGTGCTTGTGTGGGCTGTTTGTTTGTATGGGTATTGATTAAAGCAATGTGGCATATGAGAGCAATGCAGATGTGTGTGTGTGTGTGTGTGTGTGTGTGTGTGTGTGTGTGTGCGCGCTGTATGTGAAGGTTCATTGGCTGAGCACCTTTCTGTATGCGCGTACTGTCTGAGCAATCGCCGCATTGTTTCCTCTTGTTCGATTTGGGCAGGAAGTGTGGGTCGTGAGGGCAGTGAAGGGTTATTTTCGTTGTCTATGAAAATCTACGCAGTTTCTTCTCATACGCTTCAAAAACCCCTTATTTTACACTTTATTTGACTTAACGCTGTGAGCCTGTTTTGCACAAACTGTGCAGCTCTCAATTTTCATGAAAGATATATTGTACATTTCTTTTCTTTTATATTTTATAATATTTCTTCATATTTTATTGCTAATTTCTCTATTTTATACTTGTATACTTGGCTTGGTTTCTTTCAGTACTTGCTTGTTATTTGCTTTTATTTATTTATTATTATATCTCTCTCAGCCACCAATATAACAGCACTTTTCTTGAATGTGAAAACTTGGCAATAAATCCGTTTTAGTTAAGTTCATTGGTGTTACATGTCGGAACCTATTGCTATTTTGCTATTAACACTTACATCACTTCACATCACTTGACCATGGCGAGCCTCGCTTATGAACTTCTCCTTCAGCAGATAGGCGTTACATCACACTCATCACGTAGGACATAATGCTGCCTTCACAGTGAAACATCCCTTGACTGCACAAGGATCATGCACATTTTCCTTTACATGTATTCCACCGAGCTTGGAAAAAAACACAAGTCATTGATTTTTCTGGGATCTGTGTCACAAGCTGTTTCCAATCTGTTGTACTTGTCTGCACTACTGGGTGAGTTTAGAATCAGCCGTTTCCAGCAATACCCAGTGGTAGAAAGCAATCAGAAAGTGTGTCATGGCATTAGGTTCCAAAATATCAGTGTCTTCTTCTTCCCAGCTGTAACACGTTTTTATTTTTGTGACTTATGAAATACAGCACATAAAAAGCTGACAGGTGTGGCTATAGGAGTGTGTTCTTCAGCTCTCCGATCCTACTCGTATGTTGAAAGGTAAGAACACAGACATAAAACTGCACGTTTAACGTGAATATTAAAAGCTTTAGTCGTAAAATTTCGCATTAGTCAGTTGTTCTTGGTAAAGTGGCCATTGTATTTGCCACAGTGTGGGAAAAAACTTCAAATTGTATCCCATATAAATATTAGTAAGACTCAATGTGAAACCCATTTGATATCTTAATCTATTACATGTTGGGTAGTTGCATATGAAAAGCATAAAACATCATTCTCTCTGAGATAAAGTCTATCTAATGATTTTAATGATGGCCTTGTGGCGGCAAACATGGCTTTCGGTGCTTCAACTTTAGCTCCTACAGCAGTCAACTTATTTTGCTCTAACTGTCGTTTCAATTCCTTTAAGTGGTTCACCAGTTAGTCCTGCACAACTGTATTTCTAAAGCTGCAAACAATCTAATATATAAGACATCTGTTCTGTTTAAAATGTATTCATGTTGTATCGCCCTGCTGGAGTGTAAGCACATATACTCACTTTCTTCAGAAAATGCTGCCTTTTCTAGTTCCTGCTGAGATCAAGGATACAATTTGCCTAGAAGACAAACAAAGCCTGTTACAAATAGTCTAAATATTTAAGGTGCAGCAGTCGGTGCTGGAGAAATGGAGAAACGGCACTTAGAAAGAATTGGTGAACATATAAAATGAGACACTAGAATATACTAAAAGAAATTGACAGAGGAGGGAAGAACAAAGGGAAAAATCATAAAATATTTCTCATATCTTCGTTGTATATTATGAAATGTCGGCGAGGAGCAGAGCGGCCAATGGAAAATGCGGAAAAGTTTGCGCGCTTGCAACCAGAGTAGTCTTCTTTTGTTTTTTTTCCATGCAGTGCCTGCTGCTCTAGCCCCCTGCTTGAAATATTAATGTGAATAAGCACAGGCCTTGCTCGCACTTCACCACCTTGTTGAAAAGTGTGTGAGGGTGTACGTGCGTGACAGAGATCTTGAATTGTCACGCTCTAAAGCTACTATTTGTGCAAACAGACATAAATGAGTAAAAAAAAAAAAAAAAAACCCCACGGGAGCCAGCATCACCACCTTCACAAGTGGTTTTAACAAATACACACACATGCACACCGATAGCTGTGCAATGCCATTACCACTGCAGCCTCAACCCCTCTCTTGACTCTCTCTGCTCTGCTCCTACCCACTCCTCATCTCCTCTCATCCACTACTTTTCCATCCTCTCCTCCCACTCTCCTCTTTTGTCTCCCCCTCCTCTTCTTCACATCGCTTCTTCATATTTGTGTTCTACTTTCTGCCTCCCTTTTACTCCCCCCCCCCCGCTCTCACTGCTGTGCCATGTGTTATATACTGTGTAATGTTCATGTTAAACAGCACATGAATAAAGCATGCACCCATTATTGCAGCACATCTCTGTGTTTGTGTGTGCTGTCCAGGATGCACACACTCATCCTCATCACGTGAGATAAAAGCTAACTCAGCGTGACTACAACCTCCTAATGGCAGCGGTGACCTTCATCCGTGCATTAGCAGTCCTGTAAGACTAGTAGCTAGATAAGGGTGAAGCCCAAGGGAATTTAATTGAATTGAGTGCTGTTTCCATACATGTTAACAGCCATGTGGGCCCTTTACAGATGGGTGTCTGCCTGCCTATCAGTGGAATGTATGCACAGTTATTACTGGCTGCCCAGGGTTATTTTCTGCAGTGTGTTGCAGGCTGTGCGTCCCTGCTTCATGGTGAAGTGCATTCATAGAGAGAGCAGGACCTGAGGTAATTTTCACTTAGCTCAAGGCTAAGTTAACCTGAGTTGGTGGGCGACCCTAGATCCGAAGTGAAACTTTGCCAGCTAGGAAAAGCAGGAAGTTGAGAATTAGTTGCAGGATACAATTCTTGAATTCATTTGGACTTTTGGCAAAATTTCCTCCCAGTGTACTGTTGCTGTTTAAAGATGTAAGTTGGATACCTCATATATAAATGTGTTGGGCTTTTTTTTTGTCTCTCTCTGTTGCTGACTGACCTTAATGAATGTTGAATCTTGAACCCTCCTTGTTCTGTGAGTGACTGAATCAGATCCCTCTTTTCATTTTAATTAACATCAGTGATTTGCAACCATTTAAAGCATCTGTCCCATTTTAAAGCAAGATCCTCATGTTAGAATCCGTCCAGTAAAAAGGAAACGCGTGCGTTCTTCCACTTGAAATCTTTTAAATATATTAAAGATCATTTTCATTAAAAAGGTGTAAATTTAAGTTTTGAGGTGTAAGCTTTTGGTGGCTATAGTGAATTGAATTAAAGCAAGATGTTTAATAATGTTCACACCTGGCCTGTGTGTACGCCACTTTAATTAAATACACACGACTATTATCTGGCTAATAAACCATCCTAAAGCCTAAAATACATGTCGAAACCACATCAGTCGCATAGTGAAATGATAATTTGTCTCAGTCATGCACCAAAGTAAACGCACACATCACACAGAGCCATACGGGGTGCCCAGGCTGGTTTGCAAAGAAGAAAAGAGTAGCGGCGGAGGCAAACCAACATTAGAAGGTGGTGCTCAGTCAACAGCTTAATGCAGAAATATTTATACAGACATAATGAACTGCAACGATTAAACGTAGGTCAGGATTACCAATGTGTGTGTGTGTGTGTGCTTGCAGTACTGTAAATGATGTGAAGCAGCTGCAGGAGCTTCTCCCCCAACTTACTTAGCATTGCCTCAGGTGCACATCAAACACACACACATGCACAGTCATTAGTAGGCAACCCACATTTCTAACAGGAACCACCTACTCGACACCGGCACAAAATTCTCCTCTTCTCTCTGCTTCTCTCCTGTAATCCATCTTCCGTTCCCCTCCTCTGCCATCCTTCCCCCACTTCTTCTTCTCCTTTTATCTGCCTCTCCACCCTTCTTTACTTCACCTTCTTTCTCCCATCTGCTGTCTCCTCGCCTAATTTCTCTTTAAGAGGGGACACAAAGGAGAGTGGCAGCGATCCAGTGAATCGGGGATCATCAACAGCAGGGGCCGCAACAAGCGCGCGATATCCATTTAAAGTGTAAAATGCATTTATAATAGCATATTCAAATCGGTACACAATGACCGCCGGTGCACACGCTCATACAAAGCCATCAAGAACTGGTTTTGATTACTTGGAATCCTATCAATTTTGTATACTTACCTGCAGTGGCTGAACAATCCCATTTGTTGCATTTCAAAACAGTGTAATGAGCCTTTACCTTGCTGCAACAGACTGAAAATGTGAAATTCTCCGTGTGCGTGTTCTCGCTGCATTGCCACTGAAACGTCAGCGCGAGGTTCGGCTTAATGTAACAATTTGCACAAGAAAACGGCGGCGTAATGTTGCATAGAAAACAAATGAGCTGATGTATCGTACTGTGTGTTTAAGAGCTGCTTCTATATGCCAGTGGCCTAAAATTACCTGACAGTGAGAGGAAAAGAGTGAGGAGGTGTGTGACAAGAACACAGGACAGAAAATGTCTTTCAAAGGACGGGGAAAGAGAGAAATGGCAGAGAGACAAATTTTTAAGGACAGCGTCTGTACTCCCCAACACCCCGGTTACATGGGATTTTCTTTGGAAAGGTGAAAAAGAGAGACAGCAAGAGAACGTCAGGGAGAGGTGGTGAGAAGCCGATAATGACTGAGACAGTCGGAACGGTTCAGATATCCTGACTGACTGTCTCTCTGTATTTGTTCCACGTGTCGCTCATGCCAATCAGGACTGTGTGGCGTCCTTTCAGGGTTAGTCGCCGTCTTGTCTCACCATCTCCTCTCAACTCCAGCAGACCTTTAAAACAGGTGGCAGCGCAACTGACTGACAACAAAGCAACAGTTACACGTTGTTTGGGGAAAGAAAGCTTGTTACAGGGTCTCACATAAAATTTGTGGAACAGATTCACCACATAATTAGAGATGTTTTTGTTTTTTTGCACCTACCTATGCTACCTAAGTGGAATAATATGCTTTCCGGTAACTATAAGGTTGTTTTATTTACATGCTTTGCCTTCTTCGCCAGCAAGCTCGCCGCCAGCACACGTGCAAACCAGCTTAGTTTTGTTTTAGAGTTGGGAAGGTGTGTGAGCTTCCCTTGGAGGACCTCTGGGAATGCCATCACCAGTTAGCTGTGGATTGTGCGTGGGCTTGCTAATGAACAGCCAAGTGCACTTCCAAGTGACTTTCCAAACGCTGATCCTAAAACGTCTCCTCTAGACTGTCGTGTGTCACAACTGAAGCACAGCTAAGCGTGATGCTAAGTGGCTTTGGTGGCCCGTTGGAGATACGCCATGTAAATACTGTTTCATTGTGTTGCCAGTTATCCAGGGAGGTTGACTGTCAACACCCAGTAATTCCTTGCAGGGAGGGTAGGGAGTGGTACGTGTCTGTACTCGGTGTCAGGCCTGAGGGTTGCCTGTGGTCTTCTTGTTGGCCAATGAGCATCCCCGTTGAAGCTGCTGGGGACTTGACTTGCTCAACTAGGGACAAGCTCTCCTTTGTAGTCATTAGACTTCCACCGTCTCCAAAAGTGCCTGAGAAATTCAACTTCACAACTTCACACCACTTCACATATCTCCTCACTTTAGAGTGGGCATAGCAGTCAGCAGTCAGTTGGCTTGGCAGTTAAGATTGTAGTCTGCTGGCTTGGTACTAAAGGCATTAGCATTTAAATTTAACTGCCTGGAGGTGTCATAGATCAGAGTCTTGGATCTGCCTGTTTCCAAGTTTAGAAGAGACTAATTCATTCCCTTTACTTTGAGAGTGAAGTGTCCAAGGCCATTGGAATAACACATGTACGTTCGACACAAGGCGGACGCATTTGGATTTAGAACGTGAGTTGATGCGTGACATTTAGGGGATAAATTAACCTTTAGATCAAAATGTATGTTTCTAGAGGGGATCTAGGGATGGACGTGTCGTGAAACAACACGGTCTGTGTCAGGCTTGCAAAGATGTTTTTATACAAAAACGCAGCAGCATTCTTTCTGACTCGTAAAATTATATTACCCCATACACTGCTCTTTACTGTGATTATGGGCAAACGGCAATGAAGTAGGTACATAATACGAATACTGAGCAACCCATAATCACCGTGAAAAAAGGTCGTCAAGGGTATCGTGGTTGTTGCATAATACTTTACCAGCGTATGCGCACTGTCTGGAATCTTTTCTTCAAAGAAACACACATATTATGAGACTGCAAAACAGGAGAAAACAAGAGGGATCGCTAACCAGCACCCACGTCACCAAAAGACAAAGCTGCACGGTTTGGAGCCCAGCTGGAGAGATTTTCTTGGCAGAAACTTGTCTAACGTTTTGAGGGTATTTGTTGTGTTTTTTTAGGGTGGCTTATTGGTGACAAACATTGAATCACAGATAAGAGACTTGACCTTTTTGTTTCCTTACATGTGACTTGACCTGAAAAGTAGCGAGTGCAAACACAGCATTGCTGTCTTATCCAGATGCAACCATTGTGTAGATGCTGCAGACTAATGTCTGCAGTTTACTAAAGCATGAGGACATTAGCTTCCCTCCCTCTGGTGCTGCTGATCTGCTGGCCACAGAACAGTGACCCCACTATTCTCTGTTCTTCACTCTTACATCTTTTATAACATTCCTAAAGCACCATACCTTACGCATGCTCTGCCTCATTTGGTTTAAATAATCCAGTGATGTTACTCTGTGCGTTGACTGTTGATGTTCAGCTGTGGGGTGTTTATGGGATGCGGGAACTTTCTCCAAGATTAGACAGTTGGATGAAAACCAGATTTAACAGATTTGCCATTATCAGCTGTGGCTTTTTTTGAGTTATAGTATTTCTGGTATACTCTATGCAGGTGCATTTCTGTTTTTTGAGAGAGACCTTAATCAGGGAAGCATTTCTAGCTACTAGTTAATATGCAAGACAGAAAAAAGGTCGCCATCCATTTATTGTCTTAGTCGCCATGGCAGACAGATTTAATTTAGGTCAAAAAGTCATACCAGCAATCAGTAGTCAGCCCTAACCGTGACAATGATCTTTCCCTTATCTTAATGTTCAAGGACAATGTGACCATGTCTGTGTTGCATAAATGTTTCATTTTTTCAAAGCAATAATGGTTTGGACTAATGATTCATTAGAACGTCTGTTAGCATTCTTCCCCCTTTACTTTCCTTTTTCAGGTGGAACCCTGGTCTTTCATCAAGCATCACCGAGCTGTCACAGATCGGTCTCACCTCTTTTGTGTGGAGCTCGTTCATTTCCACACCGAGCTCTACTAAACTGCCCAAGGTAATTATGTCATATGTGGGTTTTGTATCAAGGCTCTGTGCGCAGTTACTCCAATTGGCAGCCTGTCTCCTTGTCTGCTGAATCAATCAATCTGGGTCCGTCTCTTTGTTAAGTCCTGTTTGTGTGTGCTCACAGAGATGGGGAGACATTAAGGAGCTGTGAGGGGGGGATAAAGAGAGATGCGTTGAGGAAGAGGATGTGAGGGGTGAAAAGTGAAAAGAGAAACAAGGATATGTCTCAACAGCAACTGCGGCTGTACACAACCAAGATGAAGGCAACCAAGACTGGAACTGGTTTGCCCCCCAGCCCCCCCCAGCCCACTCCACCCCCGTCAATATATTCCGGTCACATAACATAACATTTCTGGACTGTCTGTGAAATGTCTTCAAAACTATCCCCGCCACGTCAGCACCCACAGCTCAACACTGTCAAATGCCTCACCTCTCTGTATCACACATTCACACCTGTCAAATGTCATATCGTCCCCCCCCCCCCACAGACACTCACATGCGTGCCTGACAGCCGTCAAACTCCTCGCAGCCCCAAGCGTTACAAATGCATGCATAAATATACACATGTTCACAAACACAGCTGACGCTGTCAGGAGCCTCGTCGTGCACGTCCACACAGTCGCTCTCAAACCCACACGGACTCAGACGCGTGTGCAGACAGTGATTTCCAACTGTCAGCCACAGTGGCCATGTTCCTGATGGGCTCCATTGTTGATAACGAGGTTGCATAATCACCGTCAGAAAGGATGTGTATGCCAGGGTTCACTGGGTAAATGAGTCAGAAAAGAAATGTCTGAAATTATATAACCCTACTCTACGAGGAGGATATTTTGTTAGCGCACATTTCTCGCAATCTAGACACAAAAGCTTTGCTCTCTAGCGAAGAAGGCAGCTAAAAATGGTGCGGTGCACTTCCAGTAAGTGTCATTATGACTTTAATTAAATTGGCTCTTTATAAACCAAACGTTGATGAAGCAGATCTCAGCATCACGTCGAAGCAATTCATACTTTGTGATGATCTTAACACCAGTGTGGACAGAGACTGAGACAGCGGCAGGTCCTCTAAGTAGCATACCTCCGTATTTTTTGTTACTGTTCTCGTTAGAGTATTACTGAATTTCAGAGGAGCTAACGGTGCATTTTACATGCAGTGTGCATGTGGCTTTGTGAGAAGCGAACTGATCTCACGCTGCCCACAGTATTTACATTTCTGCGCTTCAGGGTATGAGGAGGCAGGTTTTTTACTCTGTGAACCGAGCTCTCAGATTTGACTCACAAAGTCATTGATAGGAAGGCGGCTACCGCTGAGTGAAACTATTGGCCTGTAGGTAAAACAGATTTGTGATTTGTGAATGTCAAGTTGTAAAACAAAACACGAGGGGGATACGACGAGAAACAAAACCATCGTCTGAGGGGCCTGGATGCAGGCGGAGCTTTAACCTGGATCTAACATATTTGAAATGCCTTTTAGTCGTCTTTCAACAAGCTCTGGTTGTTATCAGCGCGTTTTGCGGCACAATGAGGTAGAAAAAGATTGGAATATTTAAAACTTTAAATAGCCGTCAGCTTTTTTCATTCCACGGACTTATTTATTGATAGCACATTGGTGTTACATTCAGGGAATAACACCGGGAGGTATTTAAGCAGCATTTGATCCTGCGGTTTATGAGATATTTCATTTTACAGATTTGTTCTTCTATTACGGGTTTGTTCTTAGAGCGAGATTTAACAATGATAGATTTGATCTGTAATTTCACCCTTTTTTATTTTCCACTCGCTGCCTGGGGATTGTGAGTAATTGGTTGGTAAATTTTATGATGCAATCAGGGATAGTTGACGCACAGACCTCATTAATGGGAGTGACAGAGCTGATCAATATCAAGAAACACGGCTCGCAACTGTGCAATTTGAAACGAGCGTGCTCCCAAACAGCAACTCTCTGCTGTGAGGTCGTATGCAAGAACGCCCCCCCCCCCCAAGACGCAGTGAGCAAGTGCTAAAATATTTTACACCGAACTCTCAGAATAAAGAGTCCTGGAATAACCTACATGTTTTGGTTGTTTTATTACATTACTCTTATCTTAAGACAAAGACACTGAGCCTATAAAACATCTCGCACCACATTTTGGGTTCACTGGAAACAATGCAAAAACCATCTTGGGTCCTGATTCATAGTTTTACAAAACTGCTGTCATAAGTCATTTGCTGGTGGGTCATTTTAGGGGCTTGTGAAGTCCTCAGTTTATGGGCATTTGACATTCTGAGGGAGAAACACTTCTGCTGTTGACCTTAATGTGAAATCATTATCCAGAATGAGACAACCACTTTAGCCTCTGTTCTTCTTCTTCTTCTTCTTCTTCTTCTTCTCCTGCAGTCTTTTTCTATTCTATGCTTTCATGTTCTCACTTTTGCTTTTTCACTCATCTTTTCACTGCCTCTCCACGGCTCTTTTCTCACCTTCCATCCCATTTCTCACTTGCATCTTTTCTCCCCCCCACCCACCTCTCATTATTTTGTCTTTTCTTTTCTCTACCTCCTCTCATGTGCCCTTTGCTCTGTTGTCTTACTCTTTTGGGTTAGTGCAGGGAAAAGGGGAAAGGACAAGAATTTTGTCCCTGGCTTCCCCTTGGTTCAGCGCTCAGACTGGCAGTCTGCGGTGTCGTGCCAGGAGAAGTGATGAAGGAGGGGTCAGACAGCTTTCTAATAGCCGGCGCAGTCGAATTAAACAAATTAATAGCTCCAGTGAATGCTCTGATGTGGGTGATTAACAATGAGAAGGAATCCTCGCAGTCTAGAAATTCAGTCTTGATGGCGGATGTAAGTGTTTCTGAACCGTGTCAAATACCTGATCAGCAGTGAGAGAAAACACGCTTTTTGGTAAATTGGCCTGCTCATAACTCATCACATTAATTTCATGCTTTTAATGACTTGCATTTCTTCTCAAGGCACTCCAGGTGCTCTATTAGCCGAAACCATCTGCATGCCATACACAGCACCGGTAGCTGCGTGCTGTTTATTTACATGTAGGCCAGACATTTCAAACTGCGTCATGTTGTCACACCTTAGATGTGTTATGGATGAATATGTTCCTGGTAATTGTTTTGTCAGAAAATGGATGGCTGCTTGGCCAGAAAGTACATGATATGTAGGAAGAAATTAAATGTACCAAAGCCCAAAACATCATTTCTAAATTAACACATTTTTTTCACAGTCAACTAACCGGTGCTTGAATCACGCTACATTCAAGTTAATTTTGAGGTTGAACCGCATTCTTTTCTCAAGAGATGTCCAAAAATCTGAACAGCAGGCCAGTGGAAATGATTGAGAAACACAGTATTAAAGCAAATGTTGCCACAAACACATTGTGAGTCATTTGAGTGCCAACACTCAAACACTTTACCTGACTAGACGGACTAATAATGACCTTCAGGTGGGATGTCTCTCCTACAAAGCTGTTTGTCTGTGCTCTTAGCATTAACTTTAGAAATCTCAGTCAAAGCTTAAAGCAAGCAAACCCTTTTTCTACTGCTTTCTTCCCCCCCTGGATTCTTATTCTCAGCTGGACTCTGAACATTAACCACAATCGCTTCTTCTTCCTCTCCTTCAATTAACCAAATCTTATTCCGGGGCAATAGCAATTGCGTGCCGATTAATTGCAGAGTTGAACTAATCATTATGAAGGAAAAACAAATGCTCCATTATATTTTCCTGGTGCTGGGTAATTTTAATCAGCTCACATAAAAGAATAATATCTTGGTGGAGTTGGATAATGAATAAATGAGGATTTCTTTTTTTTATCTCTTAAAGTGTGTGTGTGTGTGTGTGTGTGTGTGTATATGTGTGTACAGCAGTGTGCGTGCATTCTTCAACTTTACATTCATGTGTGCGAGAGCACTCAGAAGAATATGTGTAAATGAGTGTGCATCTCTATGTGTATTTGTGTATAAGTGTGTGTGTGTGTGGGCATTGCTGCTTTTTATGTGCTTGCACTTGTGTGTACTAAATTATTTCCCAACTTGATTATTGCAGGGTTTTTTTTTTTTTTTTTACTAAACTACATATTTCCCCGCAGGCCTTTTCAGATGCCCATAAAATGATGGTTGTTTTGCGCATTTGGGATATGACTATATGTGACTGAGAGTAGGCCGGTGCATGCTGGGATATGAATGGGTGTGATTTGGACAGAAGGCGGTGGGAGTTAGTGTCTAGTTGTTTTTCATGCTTCATTGCTTTGTTTGTGATGAGGCCTCTCAGCTCGGCTCTCAGTGACAGGGAATCATTCTGTAAGATGAGATGATTATCACTTCACATGTAAACTAGGGATTCTTACACTTTATTAACTCAGGCTTCAACTCAAGAAATCTGCTCTCCCAGTGAGCCCTCACACTGACATGACTCTGTTTGTGGCCACGAACGCCATATTGTAGTAAGCAATATAAATCTGTTTAAAAGTTACATTTGAAATTAGAATTCAGATTCAATTGATTGTCACTAGACAGCACAGACTTCTGCTGCTGCCCAAACTAATGCAAGATGGAGCGTTATACACCAAGCACACACATACATATACAGATATACAAGGCTTAAACACAGAAGCATGTGTATAAAAGTGTATTAAGCGCATAGTATATGTGGGAAATAAAGCAATCCATCCATCCATTTTGCTCTGCTGGTCAGGACAGCAATGGCAACAGGCCAACAACCAAGGTAGCCCAGACATCCCTCTCCCTAGCCATGTCCTGCAGCTCTTCCTGGGGGGGCACACGGGATATGTAGTCCCTCCAGCGTGTTCCGGCGTCTGCCTCGCGGTGTCCTCCCAGTTGGATGTGCCCAGAATCCCTTCGCAGGAAAGCATTCTAGAGGCATCCTAAAAAGTTGCCCAAGCTGCAAATCCTCACATTTGAAAATCTGGAAACAGATTCTCCTTTTTTTATTTTTTATTTTTTTACTTGGTGGATGGCTTCAATGATTAATCGATTATCTAAGATGTTGTTTAATGACTAATCAAATCATTGACTCACCTCAACAACCTCTCTGTAGCCACTATCTGATGGATACAAGCTGATGGTGGGAAGCAGCCTTCCATTTCCCTTCCAGTTCCTCCCTCTGCTTTCTCTGCAGAACAACTTGCAGTGGTGGTTTGTGAATTTCGTCTACCTCCCTACGCCGCTGCAAGGTTCTCTGTCTCGGCCTGACCCTATGACGCAAGGCCTCAACAGACCATTGATGCATTGATGCATTGATGCATTGGTGCTCCAGCTGGTAGGGAGCACTCGTGCCTTTTGAATCGGTTAGAGAGCAAGGCCTGTGTGAAGAACAATGCAAATTGGGCCTAAGTGGGTTCCGCTAATCCACGGCACTGTATGCCAATTGATTCAGTCTCGCACATCCTTTGGCATGTACACGTAGGTAATACACGTAGATCCGGGTAACACACGAATAACCTACTGATAGTGCAGAGGTCTGTAAACGGCAGTTATGACAACATCTCACCTACGCTCATCTGTCGTCACGCATCAGCAGCCCGTCTTGCTTGTACTGGCCCGGCGCAGTGTATTAGTGTGACATGTTAGAATTAAATTCACTCATTGTACCGTCATTATTTTCAAGAGTTCTTTACACATTAAGCTAATTACTACAGTAAATCATCTGTGATCATCTATGTGTTTGGGCCTCAGTGGTGGCTTATTTGTCTGCAGCTGCACATTTTACGTCCACATCACTGTGCGTACATCAGAGGAGGTCAAATTTCAGTCATCAGACTCGGCCCATAAAGTAGAGCCCGGGGGCTATAATGTGACACTCTTGCCCTTCAATCACCTGTTTGACAGAGCAAATGCACGGCGTGGTGATGCTGACACGGAGCAGCAGGAATCGGCGCTGCTCAGACTTGGTACCTTAACTCTGCTTTTAACGCAGACTGCAGTACAATATGTACCACACTATGAAATCCTTCATCCTAAAAGTTCCATTATGGAGGTCGAAGAAGTTGAAACACTTTATACGGGGAAATCGATTTTAGCTTTATAGCTTATCACAAATGAGCGGCAATTTAGGTTCAATTACAGTTTAAATGAGAAATTTTGCTCCAAAACGAGAGGCCCATCAGAAGGTGACACCCGTCTTTACAGAAATTATATGAAAAAGTAGAACTAATTGTGTTGCTTGAAATGGCAGGGGAGCCCTACAGATGATAATGAAAGATTATCCATGTGATGGAAGCCTTATTGTTACCATCCATGCCAAAGAAATACCTAAACAAATAGAGAGAGACAGCACATTTAACCGCATTCAGTGACTGCAGTGGCTACATGTGGACCCCGTGAATTAAAATTGCAACGCAGTGGCAACAGAAAGTGTGATAAACTTCAATAACAATGTTTTCCAATGGAATATATCATTTTTGATTCCGTTTTGTGCTGGATGTTTAGTCTGAGAGAGCTGATAAATGTCCTCCAATGACAAGAAGTGGAAAATCTATATGATTACTTTTTTCACGCAGGGAGTGATGGCGAGACATATTACATATTTGATTTTATTGCTGCTGGATTTGCTGTCAATTACTGCACTGTCACCGTCACTTGACTGGCTCTGTTTCACTTGTAAAAAAACAACAACCCGTGTTATCAAAATGTTACTGATGTTATTTGTGTCGTTTAGTTGCAGTTAACACAATAATTAATCAATCTTAAATATTTCACATTTAATTGTCAGCAGGAATGGATTCCAAAGATCTCGCTTACTGACTTCCAAAAGGCAGTGTGTATTTCTGTGTGTGCGTGAAATATGTCTAAATAATACATTTGCATTTAGGCAGATCAAGAATGTGTTTTAATTGGTCATAGTTACGACTCTACGCACGCCTTGAGATTTCTAAATTGACCCCAACTCATCCTGTTTCCTTTAGTTTTACTTCCGTATTCAGGAGGGACTTTCGATGTTTGTTTGTTTGTTTATTTTAAGCAAATAATCATATTTTTCAATGTAGTTGAATGATGATGGTGATTTTCGCGTGTTACCAACAAATCAAGCTCAACTGCAGTACGTTTCTGAATTCGGCTGTGGAGTTCAGAATCTGACATGTTTGCAGGATTTCACTGCAGTGCTGCAGGGCTCCGCTTCTGCGTGTCCACAGCCTTCAGTGGGTCCCGCACACACTGCACATCCCGTCGACATCGCCTGGCAGACTCCCACTTGATGTGCTTTAATAACGCCTCAACAACCAGACGCCTGTGTGGGCAGGGGTTCCCAAAAGCACTGTAGCACTAATCTTTTTCACTTTCCTCGCCAAGGGACAAACATGATCATAAGGTTGGAACACGCTCTAAGAAGGGGCCAAGCCAGGTAGTGTTATAATGGGATTTATAAAAACTGAATACATTCACAAATGGCGCCCTCGCAATGCGGCAGAGATGTGGTCGCGAAAGAAGGCATTTTCCAAAGCACAGTTTAAGCCTGCTGAACTATGTTCCAGTGATCAGGTTTTGGTTTTTATTGCAGCTTTCTTCTTATAATGTGACACCTCTCAGCTTACTCTCTCTGAAACAGAATAAGAGGGAGGGAGGCACACACACACTCTGGACACACAAATTTGATCTCTTTGAAATGCTGGCAGCTAAGCCCTGGTTGGGACTTGGCGGGTTGCGATATGGCCAGCTTTATCCGATCCCAGCCTTATCTTAAAAGTGCGTCTGACTGTGTTGGTGGCTGATACATTCGGGCCTTCTTGTGTGAATGACTCTTATTGTGTCAATTTGTCCGTTTGGTTGCGTACTTGCCTGCATACTGTACACATTTGTAACTTCATGTGTAGTTTGTTTGCTGAGTTCATGAGTTTCAATGGTATTTATGTGATATGGGATTCGCTGACAGACACATAGACGTATAAGTAAATAGAGACACGGATATAGAGAAAAGCTAAAGCCAGAAAGGCAGAAAAACAGAATGAAGGAAGGCACTAAACGTTAGACTCTATATGCTGTGTTTTATTTCATGTCTTTCATCTTCAGATAATCATACACAGCTCTGTGATTATCAGAATGTTTCACACACAGACCTGCTTAGATTTAGACCTGAGTGGTTTAATAATGCATGGCAGGACCTCATTGTCAGCCATAACATAGAGATGTGACATATCAATAGACACTGCAAGAGTCAAATCAATAGTCCAATTACCTCAGTAAATGTCACACTTCAACTGTAATGTGCAGAGTGTCTAGACAAGACCAAAAGTCTCGTTCCTCCACTTGAAGATATACTTTCCCCAAAACATCAAAATCACTACATGTACATTTTTATTTACGCTATGAAAGAGAAAATGAAAACCTTCTGAAAATCTTGTTTTTGCTGACCTCCAGTGGTTTAACTTCTCACATTGCTGTAGTGGCGTAGAGGTGTACTCCAGGACACCATGACCACACCCAACCCCACCTACCAGTGATGCCCGGTGGACAGAGGTGAAACCGGCCTGAAGCTTTCAGCCACAGAGGGCAATGAGGGAAGCACTTGTGTTCATTTTAGAATTAGTCACCAGCATCAGCGAAATCATGAGTGCATACTTTTGCTGCACCAAACAACAACCATAACTACGTCAGCTGTAAACAAGTTGTTGTCCAGTGCATTTAACCATATTTATAAAAAACGACAATTTGGAGCATAGTAGAAAGAAGTGGTTTCGGTTCACCTTCAAACTTTTCAGAGCCATTAAAGCGATTATAGTGCGTCAATTTTAATCATTGGATCAGATGGGTTACATCTTTATTGAATTCTGGCCTTCCAGTAATAATCAGTGTCCCCAAGGCTGAAGACAAAACCCTGCCAGATGTCCACTGGGTCTCCAGTATGGTGACAACTGGGGTCACTATGTATAACTGCAAAGCCCCTGAAGGCTTGTAAGGAAGAGCAGGGAGTGGATGATGGAAGGAAAGAGGGGAGGAGGGAAGGAGAGGGATTTGAAAGGGGCAATATAAACCTGATCACCAGCTGTGTGCCCAGTGTTTATTTAGCCAGAGCTGCTGGGTCGTGGTGAAAACAGAGTGAAAGAAGGATGAAGAAAGAAAGTTGCGACTGGAGGGAGGACGGGAGAGAGGCGAGGGTTATTAAGGTATACTGTTGGATGAATGGGCCTCAAAGGAGGGAGGGGAGGGGAGGGGAGGGGAGGGGAGGGGGGTAGAGAAAATGAACATGTCTCAGACAGAGAAGGAGGGGGGAGAAAGGAAAACAAGGAAAGGAGACTAAGGGAGGAGGAAAGAAAGTGGGAGAGCAGGGAGACTGGGCAGGTGAAAGGAAGTCTTTGTTTGAGGCGCGCTTGAAGAAAGCTAAAAATACCGCTAATACCGTCTGGACACCCTGCTGCTTCCTCTACACCCACCGTGTGTGTGTGTGTGTGTGTGTGTGTGTGTGTGTGTGTGTGTGTGTGTGTGTGTGTGTGTGTGTGTGTGTGTGTGTGTGTGTGTGTGTGTGTGTGTGTGT
>JAVQJV010062538.1:0-13130 GCA_036024995.1 Gadopsis bispinosus | reverse complement strand
TATATATTGTATATATATATATATATATCATAGTTCTGTATGTTAATGATTGTTTCAATCATTGTTACTCATATTTTATATAACTGTCCCTTTATGATTTGCTGCCTGGGTTGTTTTTTTAAATCTTGACTTCTGTGCATTTCAATAAACTATTCATATAGCTATACGGCCTATTTTCTGAAAACAAAACATTGTGCGGTGTGGCCCCAGCCTGTAACCGATTGATGCCAGATAGTCTAAGGAATGACTACGTAACTTATCACATGTTCAAGTCCGCTCTTGACTTGCTCTACCAAAGGCCTTACAAAACAAAGAAATAAATATTGTAGTGAATCTAGTTACTGCTTTAAACCACTTTCACAAACTGCTTGCCTTTGTACACTAAACTAAACCTTTAAATACTTTGAAACTCCTGTTGCAAAATGACTCACACCCACTGCATTCATTGTTAAACAAAGAGTACAATTGTTGAGCTGCAGTGGCGTCTGCGCAGTGTGAAGCATGCATGATGACTTCACACTGGCCCACGGAGAAAGCATAGTCAGAGGTAAAGCCTTACGCAATCAGTATGTGGTGTAGATGCACTTTCATACACAAACGCCACCTTTGATCACCAAGCCCATTTTCTGGTCATGACAAACTTCCAAGTGTGTGGCAAACTGAACTGGCGAGCTGGGTAACCGGCTCAGGGATGTCTACGGATCAAGTAAATCAAACCTTTTGTACAGTTGTATTAATACATTAAAGACAAACATTGATGGCTCAGAATCTTGCTTACACGTAAAAATAACACTCAAGTCCTGGAAAATGTTTTTATTTAAGAGCACAAGTCACAATTTACATATCCCTTTTTGTTGTTGAGTCAACACAGCTCATCGACACTGGTGTGCTTCTTTCCAAGAACAGCGTTATTCTGTGTTCATTCTATATTCCTGTTGAAACACTATCCTCCCAACTGATTGAGAAACAGGTTAGCAGGCATTGTTTTTCCATTTTCAGACTGAAACGACCTGACCTGCATGGAATCCTGAAAGTGCATGTATGAATTCTTTGAAACGCAACAAAAATGCAAACCTAAATTAAATTTGCAGCAGGTCATATTTCTACCAGCGACAGTGTGTGTGTGTGACATGTTTGTTGGAATTCCCCACCTAATTAAAATGTAAAAATGTTTGATAAGCATAAATATTAAAAAGTTGAATTATCCAAAATATACATTTATTTTATTACAAAGATTTGTAATTGAAATGCATGTTTACACATAACAAGTTAAATAACTTATGATACAGTTGCTACATCCTCAAGGACAATACTTACAAGCAGAAGGTCTGGCGTCTTTAAGGAAGCCTTATGAAAATTGTCGTACCTTTAGGTTAGTTTCAACGTTTCTCTCTGTTGATAGTTTGCCATGTTTTCCATTATGTTAATTTGACGGTCTGTCATGTAAAACAATTGTTTAATGAAACATTCAAATGTAGTTTCGCCTACAATTTATGCAGAGGATTTGACACCTTGTAAAACTGGCCTTATCAAAGTGCTGGTTATTGGTTATTTTTACAAATTAAATACCATTTGCATTATACTAATAAGACGAGGCTTTGCAGTAATGATCGAATTACTTCCATTGTTCTGCTTATTTACGGACGGTGTGAGGACAGGGACCTTCTGATTTCCATAGGTTATATTTTAACACTGCATGATGTAAGTGTTAGCTTGAGATTGTTACATACAATCAGTGGCCACTTTATTAGGTACACATGTACAATCTGATGCAATCCAGTACAACTGTTCTGCTGTAAAGTTTACTTTTCTGATGCTCAACTGATTAATTAATTAAATCCTGTTTTTAACACTGAGGTCATAGTGGTGGTATTGTTGGTGTTTCTAATATTTTTCCCCTCTCATATACTGTATATATGTAAATAGGTGGGACAGATAGACACACATCTCAATATAATGTAGTTCAGTACATCATCACCTTTAACTACAGCCTGAGTAATAAACATTTCATTCACATGTCAACAAAAACTATAAATATGTAAAGGCAGAATTCATGGTAAAGCTGTTGTGCTGAATTGTAATTTATTGCACAGGTGTACCTAATAAAGTGGCCACTGAGTTTAAATACTGCTGTTCTTCTTCTAGGGGGTTAATAATTTGTTTCCCCAAGAGTGTTTCATCACTATGAGCTTTATCAAAACCATCTGACTGATAGTAAAAAGGTAATAAAACATAAAAACACAACATGTTGGCTTCAAGGTATGCCAAGCAGTGTGGTGAAGGTCACAGGCTGACTCTGGTCAAAGTGGAACAACACTGGATATCATACTGCGCGGATTACCATAAAAGAACCCTTGCACCTCGTATAGTCATCATGTGCACGGTTAGATTGCAATGTGAGCAGCCTTTGATAATATTTTGAAAAAGTCTTACCCATCCAGAACCTTCCATGTTATCACGTCTTTACAGATTTTCAGCAAGAAGAGAATTCCTCTTTCCACATCTGCAAATCAAGCAAAGTGATTACTCTTACCTGCTCCATCTTCTTAAGTCAGATTTTGAGAAATACTCACTCCCTTTTCTTGTTAATGTCTGAAATCTAGCACTTGCGGGTAAAACTGCAGTATCTCTGACTCAACAGGATCTCCAATGTGTCCGGGAACTAGTCTTTCTTCGCTAGCACCAGCTGCTGGAGGGTTTAGCTAGCCTTGAAAGAGACAGATGCTCACTACCAGGAACGACACTGCAAGCTTCCTCCATGGGCGTTGTGCTCGATGCTGCCTTCTCCCTTCTCTCTCAAAATGCTGACTGGTCCACTGTGCTGGGGCTGAAGACGTCCTGTCTGACAGTCATCTGCAATCTTCCACACTAGCGATGCTGAGAGCCCAACTGCAGGTGCTTGTGGCTGTTATAATCCTACTCGCTCAACACTGGCATAGGCGGTGTATGGGCCCTTGCCCTAGGACTACCCAACACTCCCTTGTCATTGACACTGGTACAAGTGAACACAGTACACACACACACACACACACACACACACACACTATTTTCACCCACAAAGGGTTTAAGTAAATACTCCCAAAGTTCTGAACAGGCTGATTTGCTAAACTTCAGAGTCACAATAACCAGGCAACAGATATATTAACAACTCATTTAATCTTTTTCTGAACCAATGACGCACTGAACTTCATGTTACTTTACTACACAATTTTATTCGGTCTTTTTTCTACTAATCAAAATATTCAAACAATCTAAAAATCGATTTTCTGTGAACAAGAAGAGTGAGGGATTGCCTTAATTCTAATCCAGACTGCTTATAATTTGTTGGCACTGGTACTACGAAGGATTTACATACTGAGCGTCACATACAAAATCAAAATACAATTGACACTTGCAATTGAGCAATCATAATAACTTCAGAAAGAAAAACTGAGTAATTCTAGGTCATCTGATGGCCCGATTTACCTATGCTATTTGACAAACACCAGGTTAAAAGATAAATGATTAATTAACCAGAAGAAAACTAATTCATATAAAATAAAAAAAGGAAAATAAAGATATTCAGAACTGACTTCAGATAAAAAAAACAATTGACTCTTTACCCCTGATACCATAGGCACAATACACACACTTCAGACGCATAAAAAGAAAAGTTGCTTTGTAGGGAAACATCTATCACACTTAGGGAAGGGTATCATCTGCACTCGTGTCTTGTGTATACAGTCCTTCTTCCATAAACTTCTCCGATTTAGCTGCAGTAATGTCTGACTTGTGTGTTCCTCTAATGCTTTCAGATGACTGCCTCAAAGTAACCTGCAGCTTTCCTGACAATTCCTTTGCTCATCTCCTCGCCTCTCCTGCTAAGAACTGAAGCCTGTTGAATGGATACAGGATAGAACAAATAGTTATTCTGCACTTTCATGGGCTCACTCTGTACTGTGCTACGAGGGTGGTGTGAAACTGAATGCAACTTACCAAAACATGATATAATTAATACCGCCGTGAGCCATAGCCACCTCCACCACCAGAGCTGTAGCCACCTGTAGTTAAGGATTGGTCACCACCAAAGGTGTTACATACTCTTCTCAAGAAATAATGATGTTATGTCACAAGATGTGTCATTTTTAAGTCTGATTGCGACACAGAGTTGGATGGTAAAACTTACCGCCATAGGGTCCACCTGAGTTTCTGCCACCAAAGTTGTTTCCCTTCATGGGCCCATAGCTGGACTGCTGCCCACCATAATTTCCAAAGTCGTTGTAATTTCCACCCCCTCCATATCCTGAAGATGTAAGTGTCGACTTTAAAGCAAGTCTTGATTTCAGATGTCTAACACTTGAGTTTTCTATCTAGCACTTTAATTGAACTTTAAACAATTCTGGAGTGAATAAAATGTTTACCGCCATCGCTACCCCCGTAACCTCCATCGCAGCTGCCACCAAATCCACCACCCTGGTTGCCATATCCTGGACCACCACCTCCATAGCCCCCTCGGCCTCCTCCATAGCCAGGTCCTCCACCATAATTTCCTCCTGGACCTATTTAAAGTGAAAATCAAAGCAAACTTAAAACATAACCTTAATTATGAATTTTTACATTTCACACTTCTTAAAAAGTAAAACTGTTGCTCACAATTGTCAAAATCGTCACCATAACCACCTCGTCCTCCACCGTAGCCACCTAAAAACACAAATGTATTATGTATTTAAATGTGACCAATTTGTTTATTCTTGTAGGCTTGTCATAGATGAGCCATGTCCACATTAATGTAGGTTAATCTGAAACACAATCTCTCTGTGCTCTGGCCTGTTGTTCACACTAAGGCAGCATTTATTTGCAAAAATGCACTCTAATGTAGAGTCATTTGAAAATGACTTGCCTAGTAGGCTGGGTCAACATTTCACAAACATCACAACGTATTTCTGCAAAGCAGCAATGTTAAAAAGGCATGTTTCTGTCACCTCTGAGGTTCTGTGGCCACATATTTTGCATGTTAGTACAGCTTACTACAGACATATTCCCCCACTGAGATATCCATGTGCGTGTTGTCTGACAACTGCATGAGATAATGTTAGCCTTGGTTACCAAGTAATGTTTAAGAACACGGTTTTATACACCTATTGTCTGACAACAGATTCTCTTAAATGTGAATACAGCAGCGCTACAACAGAAAGGAAGAGCTTCACCCTGCCTAGACCAAGCTGACTAACCGGTTTTACGAAAAGATAAGGCACCATGCACCATTTAGTCGTTTAACCACTGACAACAAAAAAAGAAAAAAAAAAAAGTAAATCTCGAAGAAGTGATATGACCATTTTACTTTTTTTATGTCTCTGTGTGGATGTGAAACCGTGATCTGGAAAGCCCTGTGACACGTAAACAGCACTATCGAACGTGCCTACATTAGCGTGGGTATGGCCAAAGGCACTTTCACCTGGTATGCAAATACTACTCACCTCGGCCAAAGTTGCCACCACCTCCATAATTACTACCTCTCCCCATGAAGTTTCCAGATCCTCCACTCCTCCCTGGTAGAAATATGTCATTTTAGAGATGTATTGCAGCAATGACAGCTGCATACAGTATATACACAATAAAAGGTCTGTAAGTATAACTTTAATCTCCATTTGATGGTGTGCTTACCCCTGTTGGTGGATATAGCACTCATTTCCTGCTTTGAGAGAGCTTTCCTGACCTCACAATTGTGGAAGTTGATTGTGTGGAATTTCTGGGCTGTAAGGGAAAAAAACACACCATTCATACCATGTTGTTGTTTACCCACAGCCTTGTTAACTCTGAAGTCTAAACAACCACATACCAACAATTTTGTCCACAGTGTCATGATCATCGAAGGACACAAAGCAGAATCCTCTCTTTTTCCCAGTGGAGCGCTCTTCCATGATGTCAATGCATTCAATCTTTCCATACTTCTCAAAATGCTCCCGAATGTGGTACTCCTCCGTGTCCTCCTTGATACCACCGACAAAGATCTTCTTCACTGTCAGATGGGCACCTGGTTTATTGGAGTCCTGAAACAGAGTGGATCAGTGAGCACAGTCCAGGCAACAACATTGCAACAGAGTCTGCCTTCAGTTCGGGGATTTGTTTACCTCTCTGGACACGGCTCTCTTGGGTTCAACAACTCGGCCATCTACTTTATGTGGCCTTGCTTTCATGGCCTCATCGACTTCGCCCACAGCGGCGTATGTTACAAAGCCAAACCCTCTTGACCGCTTGCTGTTGGGGTCCCTCATCACCTGGAAACAACATGATACACAATGGTAGCGAGAACAGTTTATCTGTACTGTAGCTATATTTGCAAGTGAATGTTAATTAGTATCATAATTATGTGAGGTCTATCTAAAACATTTTTAAATAAGTACCACACAGTCCGTCAGACTCCCCCATTGTTCAAAGTGGGCCCGTAAACTCTCCTCCGTCGTTTCAAAGCTCAGACCTCCAATAAACAGCTTTCTCAGCTGCTCGGGTTCTTTAGCTTCGTGGTCCTATAAACGTGTAACAAAATATATACATATACATCACTGCAGCTGTAAATAATGTTAAAGGAAACTAGTTGTTGAATCACGCAGCCTGGTTACATAACGTCACTGCGCTCCTGCAGTTGAAGCTGTAAATGTTACACCGTATTAACACGACAGTGTTTGTACCAGGCCGTAATGTTACACTTGTTTACAATAAACTACATTGTGGTGTGTAATTAGGCTGTCAAATAAACCAAGTGCACTGACAATGATCTTGGCTCTATTTTACTTCGCAGAAGAAAATGATGGCCGCAACCCATAATACGGGTTCAGTTAACCGGCTAGCGTTGACAGCTAGCGTTAGCTTACTTCAGAAATGCCGCAGCTGGACCATTGCGTTATTACAATACTGCCTCCACCAATCTACCTGCTATAACGAGTAATGTGGGCCAAAGAAAAGCAAACAACACTGCTCATTTAACAGCCAACTGAAACAGTAACCCAGCACAGAGCTCTCCGGTGGTAACACCACCTAGTTAGCATGTTGACATTTTGACAACTGTTAGCTTAGCTGCAGCGTCAGCTGCCGTAAAGAGCGCTAAATCTTGAGCTACGCTAAAGCTACAGAGATGCCGCGCATTACAACACAGCGCCGTTCCTTTCCCCACCAATGTTACATATATGCTAATGAGTAACAATAGCCTTACTGCATTTTCTTAAAAAAAACGTATTTCGTTTGCGAGTACCCCACCTCCATTTTGCACTTGCAGATCTCCACGGGAGTAGCGCCGGGGGATGAGCGGATCACGTGATCTGGTTGCCGGTCTATCCTGCTGGTTGCCGGTCCATCCTGGATTATAAAACTGTAGCACATGTTAGCTTCCGTGGTTCATGTATACAAATTATCACACGCAACTATATGTATATGAATGGCTGTTTCCTCTTAAAGTGTAAATGTTATAGACATGGTCCCTTTTGCTGTCTGGATTTACGCAATGAAAAGAAAAAAAATAAGGACAAGTTGTGCCATCTACTGGTTAAAGAGGGAAACGTCTTGACGGAACAATAAATCCTCCTCCAGTCGTATTTATTGTATTGCAGTTAATTTCAAAGTGCAAAAAAATACAAAACCCAAACGTTGTGGCTCACTATTGACCTGAAGTACACTAGACTTTGGTGAAGCTCAATGTTCTCTTATTGAGACAGTGGGGTGTGGATTCAAATTGATGGACATTTCTGATCTCGTCATGTTTGTGTTGCTAAGCAATCCATCCTTTAGTCAAGTGTTAAGGTTAATTGTCAAGCCCAAATAAGAATATATTATTATATAACAATATATGACATTGCACATACTGTACAAACTTTCAGGGTGTAGGCTATACGTGTATAGGTTGGCTATATGTATAAAAGTGCCTGTATACTGTATTTTGCTATTTTATTACATTCTAATTTAAATATTTGTACATATGTTCTAGCTAGGTAGCATGAAGGGGCTACAACTTATATTTCATTGTGCAAGCCTGTGTTGAAAAATAGCAAATAAATGAACCTTGATACCTAAATAAATGTGAATATTAATAGAGTATAGGCTATAAAAACTCAGTATCTTATGACAGGTACAGATATCATCAGACAGCACGAGAGCGAAAGTTGCTAAAGCCTGAAAGTTATGTTTATGTTATATTTTTCAAAAAACCTGTTCAAAATCACTAATGCATTTTAACTGATTTATTGATGTGTCAATTACTAGGATATGTGACTTATTAGTAAGCTACAGGGCCTACTTGACCCGTTAGGGTTACTACTGCTCCCCCATCTACCACCCTCTGCACAGTGTGTATCTACACTGGCACCTCAAAGTTCCCTTTAAGTTTAGTGCAACAAGTTTCAGTGCACTGAAATAATACGTGTATACTTGTCCAATTTGTAGGAATATGCACGTAAGCAAGGATGTGCAACATGTAAACGCAATAAAAACTGAAACTAAATGTTGAAGCTTCACAACTTCACAAAATTGCCTATTCACTGAAGTGCAATTGTATCGTATTGTATGGCGTTATTATGTAGCACTCTCATGGTTAGCTTCCATTAACGCATTCATTCTGTGTAATATTGCCATGATGTTACTGACTAAGGAGCAATTTGTCAGACCAAACATCCTCATAGCATGATTAAAAATGTAACAAGACTCATATTCAAATTGTATTAATCTGTAATTGGGGAAACATGACATACAATCTGTGTTTTCGGTTTGAGTTAGATCTCTCTGACAAGAATATTTGATTGGCCAAGTATGATCTATGAGCCAGATGCTACAGAGCCTTGTTGAAGCTCACCAGCATCTCCAAATATATGACTGTTTTATGGTTTAGACAATGTCTGTCATTAAGTTTATTGTAGTGTGTGAGGAAAATACAGCCCCAATAAAAAGGATAATGTTTTTCTGACACTATTAATGATGTGTATTTATGATCAGTCCATAGTTCAAATTCAAGAGACAGTCCGTGTTTGGCTCCTTTAATTCCACTGCAGTTACTGTATTTGCTCTGTACTTGCAGTGTTCCTCTTATTTATTTATTTTTAATATGTACAAATGACGAAATCACAGCTAAATTACAGTTTTACAGTACATTTGGAATTGGTAACATTGTTTCTAATCCAGAGCGTGTATGGTAGGCCTTAGTTAGGGAACATTATTGAAAGCACTAATACAAATATTCTACATTGATTTATTTAGTAACTTTTTTTATTTGATTTTAATCTCCTGCCATGCGTGAACATGTAAAAACCATCTTCCTTCCTTCTTCTTTAAAAATTGGACCCTGTTGGACCATTTGTGGATGGTGATGGTATTGCTGACAATAAATATATTATCTGTATATTTACAGTGGATGCCTGTTCAGCAACACCAATGTTACTCTTACCATCTGAAGCCTGTACGAGCCACTATTGTTGAAGTTAAGCAGATGGTTGGCGTATTGTCCAAATATCATGGTAGTTTGAAGTTTTTTTCCACTGTTTGTACTTGAACAAGCAAGAGTTACGATCCAAATAAGCATTAGAATGCATGAATGCAGAATTATGTAGTCGTCCAATAAAAACTCTGCATACCAGATTCCGTCTTTAATTTCTGTACTTGCACGTTTTAGAAACTGATCTTTGATGGCCATGACACTATAGCGTTGTTAGTGAGATTACTTGTATTTTAATCACAATTTTCTAATGGGTTATTCTTTAGCTCCAGAAAGCTGATGTTTTCCTCCTGTATTATTTTAATGTTGCACAAACTAAAAAAAACACCCTTATCTTGGCAATATGTCTGATAAACTGATGCAGTGTAATTTATTTTTCACTCTGCAGTTTGAATTTGTAAAGTAACTACGTACATTTACTTGGGAACTGTACTTGAATACTTCCACATGTTAATTTATACTTCTACTTCACTGGATTTTAAGGGAGATATACTTTTTACTCCACAATGGAGCTAGTTGCTGTACACTGAGTAATTAATCATAAATAGGAATACATTAGTGTTTTACATGGAAAACATGATGCTTTGTATTTTATATGCTTATAAAATGCAATGGCTTTCGATTAGGTAAACTACCCAACAGTACATATAGTAGTTAGAATTAGCTCCATCTTGACAAAATGCAACATAAAAATGCTGAATACACATGAATGTATCAGTAATGATAATCAAATAATAAATAATACTGTCACACTGACAGGTGCCATTCTGCCTGTGTTATGAATACTTCAACTTTTGATACTGAACTATATTTTTTAAATAACATTTTGAATGCACTTTCACTTGTGATGTAGTATTTTAACATTGCGATATTGCTACTTTTACTTAAATAAAAGACATGAGTACGTTTTCCACCTCTGTCAGTTGTATCTGAATCCTCCTCGTGGTTAAGAAGACCAAGTATATGTATGTAGTTCAAACCATGACTGAAATGACAGTACGTCCACCACTGCTCAACTTTAAGAATCGTTGCCATTTAACGAACTGCATATTTGTAGATGAAAACAGAATTGAAAACAACTTTATTACTAACATGTGCATTTTGGTTGGCCATTATCATATCCCAATAACCCAGTAACAGATCTGGGACCACAATGAACAAATGCCCAGCAATCATCGCTGTGGGCCTGATAAATAATCTTCATTTGAGACCTGCAAGGAGGAGCTGAGCTGTGTGTAGCAAGTGCACTGTGAGCAAACGGTACAGTATCAGCCTCTCACAGATGTAGTTTGATGGATGCATGTGTGCACCTCCTCGCCCCAACCTCAGGACAACATGTTTGTTTGGTTGTTGATCACACCCCTCAGTCTTTGTACCTAACTGCCCCCTGACACAAAGATATATCACAGGTCCCACACACTGCTTACCTGCCAGGGACGTTTCTATTCTGTGCACATGCGGTGGCTGCTTTGTCCTTTCTTATGACATTTTAAGAAACCAGTGAAACACGTTTTTATTTCTAATATTTCAGCTTCTGTTTGATCACTGTAGTTTTGGGTATTTATCACTGCTACATATGCCAGTTGGCCTTCAGCTAGGTCCACTAGTCTGCTGGAGAACTCAGATTTAAATGCAATTAGCAGTTCATTCACATCAAATATAGTAAAAAATTATAAAAGTAACAGTTAATGACACCCATAATAAAGTCTTGCTCTGATTTACCATACAACTATACAATCTCTTGACTGTAATTCTTTCTGGGACAAATGAGTGATGAAACGATCCCCTGAAATAGAGGGGGATGACATCCTGATGTGGACTAAAAGGCAGCACTTAGAACCACGATTAAATAATTAATACAGGTTTTATACCCATTTTACACCTCCAAATTATGGTTTGCCATATATCTGAGATGCAGTGGCCGAAGCGTACCATGTCAGCAAAGATTTCATGTACAGTAAATCTTTGCGAGGGAGGAGTCAGTGGCTGCAAATCATCTGTGAGCTGAGGGATGACATGAATATAACCTTTCCCCCTTTTATTCTTATCAGGGGGCATGGGTGAAAATAAAGAGTACACACACACTCACACGCACACACACACACACATATTTTGACCTTTGTATCACTTTAATTAGATCATATCAATAGAACTGCTGCTCTGATTGTGTTAATCAGCACTAAGTTCAATTATATAGGAAGTGATCCAACAGTAGGTGGCACCATATCATAATGTTCCACACAAGGTGCTAGTGCCAAGGATCATACATAAAAGAACTGCTAAGCCTACAGGGTTTCCTTTTCACTAAATCCACTTAATCCACACTGACTAAAGTAAAAATGACCTTTTCATGGGTACAATGAACCCATGTAAGTACAAACATAAGCCATTAAATGTTCACAAAGCAAATAGCAACGACACTAACAAAATGTTATGTTGTGCCTGTTTAGCCTTATGTTTTCAGCGTCCTCTAGATGGCACCATGGTCCATGAAAAAATGGGCCTTTTATTTTCAAATCACATCACCTTGTAAATGTCAAACAATATTCCTTGATACTAAATAATTATTTTTCCCTTGTGTCACATGTCTGGCTACTTGATTATCTGCAATCATCTCAAAAACCTAATTATATTTGTTTCTATTTGTTTCCTTAGTTAATGTAATTATGGGACAACACATTTTTTTTATTGGCCTATTAGCTGCTGCATAGCAAAATTACACTTTATTAGGGGGAATGCTGCACAATGGCTGATTTAAACCATTACTTTCTAAAGTCTTGAATAATTGCAAGAGATTATAGTGTATATTGCAACTGGTTTCATTCCTGTTTTTAACACGAGCCACGTGCATTTACCTTATTTTATTATTTGTCTCTGAAATATTTTGCATGAACTTAATGTCCCACACAAACCCTAACCCCCCTGTCCATGGTGCCTGGGGTGTTAAGGTTGACCTTGTCCTGAGAAAGCGTAGACTTGGCTCCATGACTCCATTAGGGAAGCCTGCCTGCCATAACCTGTGTTTGGGCAGACGGACGTACGCAAGTGGAAACTCTGAGGAAATGGAGATTCAGAGCAGGGAAACCAGGGAGTCAATTTAGTCACTGTCTACTACCTTTTCGCATGCAAGTACAAAGCCAATCTCACATGTTGGTGTTGACTAGAATCTCTCTCTGAGGAATTTAGGGAAAGAACAATTCCTTGCATCTGTTTCCTGTTCACTTGCATAGAGGAAATTGGGTGTAAATCACACCAAATATAAATAGAATCAGCATTCAATTTACAGGAGCTAAAGTTGGTTACAGTGGCCTTGCATTTTGGTTCTCTCTGTCACTAAAATGTGTGTGTGAAGAGTTGAAAGCGGACATATCATTGCATTAGATGCATCACAAGGGCATAACAAAGAAAGAATGATGTGTTTTTCTACCTTACCCAGAATTACATGTTTTGCAGCATAACAGTACAAAAAATTAAATATGACAAAAATAACCCTTTTATTATAGGGACAAAACTATAATTTCTGTATTTCCTTTACTACATATCTAGATCCTTAGAGATATTAACTAAACAGTATACAGCATGATGATTAAAAGAGGGATTAAGAGTTCAAGATTATAGTTAGGTGGGTCTGCAATTAAAATGTATCAGATAAATAAAAAAATCAGTCAGTGGTACT
>JAVQJV010062537.1:0-17974 GCA_036024995.1 Gadopsis bispinosus | reverse complement strand
TGATCGTGTGGTGAGATGAGAGGGAGGGTGGGAGAGAGAGAGAGAGAGAGAGAGAGAGAGAGAGAGAGAGAGAGAGAGAGAGAGAGAGGGAAAAAAGGAGCCAAAAAAACCCCCAATCCGGCCTTATTTCCCTCCGCCTGCACCGCCCGAGGCTTCACCCGCAAACATGTTGGTTGGATCCATCCAGTGCCGCAACAACACCGCCAGTAGTGGCCCCGCACCTCCACCACGCTGAGGAGCAGGAGGAGGAGCGGGGGGGGGAGGAGGAGCGGGGGGGGGGGGGCACGCGCGTGAAAAATTACGCACACTCAGAGAGAAATGACCCGCTCGTGAGCGCCGCCGCGAGGACCCGCAGAATCCACCCTGCTGTTTTAAAAAATAAATGAGAGTCTAATAAAAAATTTAAAAAAAAGCTGCAAAATTAACGTCCGATTCCTGCCGCGTGCAAACGTGCAATCACACACGCGCACGCCGGTCTGCAGGGAGGGCGCGCCGGGCACACGGCCACTGCAAGGTGGCTGAACGCGACGGGCCGCGCGCGCGCACGCGCCTGCCGAGGCTCGGGGCTTTGATGTTGCCGTCACCTTTCACACGTGCAGCCGCAGCCTGCGCGCGCGAGGACAGCGCCGACCGCCGGTCCGTGAAACGCCGGTGAGGAAATGGGTGTGTCCGCGCTGGGGGCGGGACCAGGGGCGTGACTGACGGCTGAGGTGACCAGTGAGGGCCGGAGCGCGTTGGAGGGAGAGAAGCGATTCTTCATCTGCATACAAACTGCATTTTGTTATATTGAACTATTGAAAAGTGGGATGTTTTCACACTAATTGTCTTTATACATCTGAAGTGTTTCGGTCTGTTTTGGCCGTTTTACTACATTTTCGTCGCTTTCAGCTTTTAGACATTTCAACCACAACAGAAACTCAACACGTGTTCATTAATGTTTCACGTGTACTGTGATACTGTGATGAATATAAAGCCAGTGCCACCTACAGGCTGACCTGCTGAATCCTTTGGAGAGTGTAAGTAGGGCTGCAACTACGATCACAGTCACCACTGATTGATGTGCAGATTCTTTTCCTTATGATTCATTTGGTCCATAAAATGCCATTTCCTAAAGTCCATGTTCAAATCAGTCCAAAACCCAAAACTGTCTGCCAGTCAACTAATCCATTCATCAGTTTGACTTTTAGAGATTTTATATTCACAACGTGAAATCAGACAATCTATTCTTTAATTACAATATGCACTTTCTCTATTAAAGTCTGACTCGATTGGCTTTGAAAGAATCACTGAGGGGAGAGCTGCTCAACCCAGTTATTTTGTAGCATATAACGTAATTGTAATGATATAAATAATAATATATCGGTTCATTGTGTCACAGTGTGCATTACAAACGTTTCAATCCAGACTTTAAGTCTTTATTTAAACATGAGTTGATCATTTATGGATATTTGTCTCCACCTAGTGGTTAAATGAGGAACTTCACCTGAAGGAATATCTACACAAGTAGTTTGACGCTGATGTTTGGGGACTCCAATATTGTATATGTGCTAAAAAAATAATAGTAACTACAAAATTAACCTTTTTCCCCCTCAGATATATTGGTTTTCCCTCTGAAACATAACCTCCCCCCTTCGCCACAAACTGGGCTGCCATATGCGAGAAAGATGACAGAATAAATTAATGACCAAACATAAAGTACAAAACACATCTGTCTAGTTCTCCTTTAACTGGCAGAACGTCAGTCTGAGTTACACTTCTACAACCATGCACCAAACGAAAGATTTTAAAAGAGAAATCTAATTTAGCAGCGGCCCGAAGTCCTGCATCACATCCAGGTTGAACTCTCTGAGGCTGCAGCACAGAGGATAGATACCCTGTGAGGTGACTGATAGATTATACATATTTTACAAAGTGTGTCGCACGTGATGTTTATTCCAGCCGACAGACCAAATCATCAGACTTTGATGTGGTAATTCTACATTTGGCAGCGATGGAAATGAAATGACCTTTATTCATCTGATTGCGTGGCCTGGTCTGCGTAGACCATCATCCCTACTGCTACTGGAGCTGTTGTCGAGCCGACTGGATGTTTGTTAAATGGCTGCCATCAAAAGGGTTTTAAAAGTTAATTATATTTCTCAAACGTCCGACGCAACCAGACACATTTCCTGCAGCACATTGACAGGACCTTACGTTTTCTCCTTAAGAATGAAACTTTTGGTGTAATATCTCCTTAGCTGAGGATTTAACCAATTTTATCTGAACAACACCTGAACCCAGACTACAGAAATCTTAATGTAAGGTGTTTTGTGCAACCGGCCCTTGGACCTCTAACTTCTGTCAGACTTGGGAGCTGCTTTTAGCACTAAAATGCCTTGTGAGACCGAAAACCTCCTAGAGTCAGGGCTGACACTCCCAGTCAGGAGCTACTTTTAGCCTCAGGACGTTGTGTGAATACATCGTCTGGGTTGTAACACGACTGGCTCATTGACCGATGCACGCGGAGCCAGTTGTGACCAGTTCAACCTTATTTATTTTAATTTATTTTATTTTAGAGGAAAAAAAATAAACGTGTGTGTAGCAGAAATGTGTTTGATCTGCATTCCCATCCTGTTCATCAGATTCATCCCGGCCTGCACTACATGCCTCCCACTACTGCTACAAAGTGGATGCACTCTGTTTTCTCTCCTTCCTCACTTTCCCTCGAAGGAAAATATACATTGCACACAAAGCGTGAATCTAATTCAGTCATTTCAAAAGCTTTTCTAAAGCCTGCCTTTGTTTTATTGTCCTAATCTATACCAGAGGCATTTACTGCAGAAGCACAATGTGTGTGTGTGTGTGTGTGTGTGTGTTGTTAATCTGTATGGAATGTGTTTACAGAGATGTGCAATACTGGAACGTCCCAGTTGTATTTCAGCTGTAATTTGAATACTGGGACGTCCCAGTTGTATTTCAGCTGTAATTTGAATACTGGGACGTCCCAGTTGTATTTCAGCTGTAATTTGAAGGAAAGGAATTAATCACAGCTGTTTTCTGTTATCTCTCTCATCCTTTTCCTTCCACTATTCCCCTTTATGGAGGGATCTGATGGTGAGGTCAGCTGAAGGAATGTACAGTAATCTACATCCTCCTGCAGGTGGAAATGATATGTATGAATGTGTGAGTCTTATGTTGTTAGGAGAAATGCCAGCAGCAGGTTTGCCCTCATGCTTCCCCACCAAACCTTGTCTTATAGTCTGTAGGTTCTGAAATTCGTCACATAGAAACGTAATCCTTTTGGGATATATGTATTGTATAGTGCATTGTCCACGTAAGGGACACTTATGATTTATGGCCTTAATAAAGAACAAAAACACAGTCTGGAGTTATTGCAATGCTTTAAAAACAGACCGGATGATGATCTTTCCTCACAAGTAACTGAATAGACGACGATGGCTCTGAGCTCTAACTGTACAAACACAAGGTCATGTAAACATCTTTCCAGCAAACAGAAAGAAGAGAGTCATTAATCATTACCTTGCACTCCCTGCATCGTCTTCGGTGTCCTTGGTCCTGCGCTCAAACTTTGTTACGCCCTCAAAATGCTGATATTCTCCCTTTGCACGGCTCAGGCTTCGGCTCTTAAATAGGCGTGAGTGCCGGGCCTTCAGAAAGGTAAAAAACACAGGCACCTCAGATTTCAAAGAATTGGTGTCAAAGCCGTGGAAGAGGAAGAAAATCTGCACACACGGTAGTTGTTAGTTGGTGGTTTTTGCGTTTACATGGGGCGTGTGAACAGTGTGTTTGTTACCAGCCTTCAAATCTGAGCTGAGAGGCAGCGCAAATTAATGCAACCCGATGAGTTATACGACTCATTAGCGTTGCAGTAATACACACGGCAGGCGATAATGGAGCCATGTAAACAGATCATTATTTTAATGGATGAACATGTTCTGTAGGTTTTAGCCCATTAAAATGGAGTCATGATCAAGCTAATGGCATAAGACGGAGGTGATTGGTGGAGGGGGAAGAGTGGACGCAGGATGACATAAGCTCACGACAAACACAATAAACGCAATAATTGAGCTGAAACAATTAGCTGATTAATCCATTAGTTGGCTGACAGAGAAATAATAATGTTTTATATAATTGTAGCTCCAACATCTTTAGGTTGTGCAAAACAATTTGAAGAGGCTAGCTCTTTCCTCCCTTTTTTGTGCTAAGCTAAGCTAACTGGCTGCTTGTGGTAGCCAGAAAGTGGTTTCAATCTTGTTCATGCAAACGTGCTTCACGTAGCAAAGTTAAAGCAACACAGAGATCCAATACAAACAAAAATAAACAACAATAAATAAAAGCAATAAAAAGTTGAAAGTAAATAAACAAAAGCCAATTCAATAAAAATGCCAGGGATAACAATACCAATGATTAAAACTTAACAGCTATGGCTTTAACATTACGCCCAATTAAAATCCAGATTAAAATGACAGGTCTTTAATTTCCTAGCTCATCAGTATGCCAGGCCTCGTTGGCAGCACAGATAGTTTGCAAAATCTCCCTGCGGACTCAGAGCCGCTGTAATAAAACAGGGATCAAACGCAGATTACGTCAAATCTGGCAATCTGAGAGCGCAAGTGTTTGTGCTGATCCATCACAGAAATCCTGCACGTCCTCCAGTATGGGCATCGAACACTGAATTGCTATCAGGGGCTTTGGACAGAAGCCAGGAGGATGTAGTGTGTGTGTGTGTGTGTGTGTGTGCACGTTTAGCCACTTTAGCTGTAAACTACAGCTCTGCTCACAGAGATAACGACCACATAGAGCTCACAGAAAGTTCAAAGCCAGACGGAGAAAAAGAAACATAAACGTAATATCCTGGTCATTTCCTGGAAAGAGTCTGATGGTTTCAGGTTTTGAACCTGCGAATGTTAGCATGGTAGCGTGCTAAAATAAGGTAAACATTAGACCTGCTTAACAGCATATTAGCATTATGAGCATGTTAGCATTTAGCTGAAAGTCCCACTGTGCCATTAAGCACAGCCTCACAGAGCTTTTTCTTTGCAGCGACTAGAAGCTATTTGGCACATATGAAACAGTGAATACTCCTTTTTATAGTTTGGTTTTCCTACAAATTAGAACAAACGAGATATGACACGTTAATCAGCGAGTTTTAGAGGTTCTCTAAACGGTTTCCAGTCTTTGTGCTAAGCTAAGCTAACTGCCGCCTGGCTGTGGCGTCATATAATGTTCTGCAGACATGAAAGTGGTGTCGAATTTCTCATCTAACTCTCTGCAAGAAAAACAAGTAAGCGTATTTCACAAAATGTCAAGCTATTCCTTTACGTGATGCTGAAGGAAAATTATGCAAATTGATTAGTAAACACAAAAGTGTAATATTTCCCTCTGAGACGCAACTTGTCCTGTTCGCCCTGTAGGAAGACGTTCATATTTTCTACTTTGGGTAACAGTGTATCTGAGTGCGGTGCAAACTACATTGTATTATTCATCATGTTTGGCTGGGCTTAAACAGATCATTGCAGCTCTGCTCAAACACAACAGAGAGGATTGGCGCTTCCTGAAACAGACAAACACAGGCAGCACAAAGACTCAAGGCCAGCAAAGAGCGTTATTGTATTTTTTATTTTTTTGCATGTGGGTGGTATATTATCTTATTTGTCTGGAGCCAATTTGCTGCAGGCTTGACATCTAAATGCTCAATTAGAGTCTTTTACCACCAGCACACAACCTCAACGTATAGCTTTGTGTGGTCTTTCGGGGCTTCACAGCTTTTCAAAATAAGCTGACGAACAGCCAAAGGCCTCCTCACTGGTCAACGGAGCGACTCAATTAGTTCAGACTCAGTTAGGCTTTAAATCTCTCGCAGCTTTATCACTGGCTTCAGCGTTGTTAGCCTTGCACTCTGAAACACACCGACAGCAGCAGCGCAGCCACAGCTGCCATAATGGACGTACGGTGGCCCTGACGTGCAAGACGAGACGAAAACGCAAAAAGAAAACGGCAATAAATTATGAAATGACACCTTATAAAAGAAATAAGTCCAATATGAAAAGATTTTTAAGAAAACAACAACACATTTCACCACATAAAATCCACATCAGAATAAGCAAAGCCAAAAACTTTAGCATTAATTTGTTCTGTGAATTCTGCAGTTTTTCTGTTTCGTCGTGTTGGGGGGGGGGGGGCGCTACCACATTTTCTGCTGTGTTTTGCACCTCGGGCACCAGATGGGCTCCCATCTCTGACAAATGAGGAGAGATTCGGAGTCGGGAGCCCAGAAGGTGGAGGACATGAAAACATCCACGCAAACAACCAAAAGGTGTTTCCCTTTCAGCAAAATGTGACTTCACACTGTCAAAGGACAAGATAGAATTCTACTCCACTGGAACATTTGCAGTTTGACATCCTTTCAGGGCGAAATATACGAGTGTGCATGGATGGATTATGGAACAGGCCAACTGATCAGAGGCTCTTAATACTGATTATCTGCCAAACAAATCCAATCCAATATTTGTTTTTTTGTTTATTTTTTCCTTCCTATTACAGCTGCACAACATACGGAGGCTACTGAGAGGCTATTTAAATCAGAACAGCAGAACAGCTGTGCTTTAAGAAAATCTAACATGCAGCTCAGCTTTTCCTTGGTGGTTTTCTATCATATTTTGTATAATGTGCTGTTGTATTTAGTATATTATCTGCGGCAGGAAGCTTTGAAGAGGAGTTAAACAGCCCACCATCAGCAGCACCTGGAGACAGTGGCAAGGGAACACCACCTTTTAACAGGCAGAAACCTCGAGCAGAACCAGAACCAGAACCAATGAAATCGTCCATTTTGCTAAGCTAAGCAATTCTAAGCTAATTGCCGCCTGTGAAATGTAATTTAAAATCTTCAAGACGTGTACATGTATTATTAAACAGCATTTATATATTAAAGTTCAGAACAAGGTCAGATATCACGACCGTGTTTCATCCTCTTTTTTCATGTTTCACATATTTCCTATTTATGCTTATTGACATGCAGTACTTGCTTTATCTGCTTACTATGTTTAACTACACAACAGTCTCACCTGGCAGTTACTGGGTGTAACTTAAATCACCACATCTTTAGGTTTTCTTCAGTTTCACGCGGTAACCCAGCGATAGTCGCCTGTACATCCATGAGCACAACACAAACAGGAAGTGCTATCAGCTTATTCTGCATACTTTTAATGGCGCCAAGTTGCCAAAATGTAAACAAACATAGGCTTTAAAGAAGCTGACATTACAACAGCTGATGTGACTTGTACTGAAGAAACAGACATAACCATGGGTCAAACCATTCACTCACAACCCCCATGCCAAATATATATCACGCTGTCCCAATATCTGGAGCTCCGAAGAGCTAAAAGTGACACTATGGCTTGGGTGTGGAGTATAACAGGGCTGCATGAATTATTGTCAGCGTGCAGTAAAGTAATGCTCTCATTTCCCTACACGCAGCACATTTAATCAGCCGGGAAAAGTCACTATTCACCATGGAAACCATTCTCAGCCTGAGCAGGCAGTCACTGACAACCTGCTGCTCTTGTAAACGGTCTGAAATACATAATCAATTTTCTTTTTCACATTAACTTGCCGTTATGAAATAGCTTGACAGTAATATCACATCTCATTCAGCGCCTAACTTTCGCTTTCTTCTCGCGTCGCACAATCGGCAATTCAGCAGCGCCACGGACAAACCCACTGAACCGTTAATTTCTAACTGCACTGAAGGTCCAACATTTTCCCCTCAGTCTCCGTGTCCTCATCTCCTGCTGCACTGGTTTAATTGACCCGGGCTCATTATTAGCCCTTCACACATGGACTAATTTGATTTAAATTTGATTTTCTTTTCCTAAATGAACGAGGAACAAAAGCAGACAGGTGGGAAAACCGGTGGACCACGCACACAGCTGCAAGAGTCATTGACTTGCACTGCCTTTGCTCAGTTTAAAACTGTGGTCAAACTAATGGTACGAGGTAGATGAGAAGATTGATACGTGGCTACAGCTACAGGTTAGCTTAGCTTAGCACAAAGGCTACAGAATAACAGCTAGCCTGGCTCTGTTTAACGCGTTATATCTTGTTTGTTTAATCCGTGCAAAAACCAAAGTGTAGAATAAACAATTCTGTGGTCTTCCTGGAGTCTCTGCTAGTTAAACCCCTGACGGAGCAAGATGCTGCGGTGGCCAATCAAGTACCTAGATGATCGCCCCACCGACGCAGCCCCATAATGCACTGTTTTAAGGCAGGGCTGTTTATGTTATAATAAACCAGAATTATCCTTAAATTCCCCAAAAGCAAACACTTTTGTGAGACTTGTCTTGAGATGATAAGCATGGCCTTGAATACTAAAATATTGTACATTTAAAGGACTGGGTGCACGCTAAATGAACACGCCATTAACAGATTTGAGAAAAGGAACATTTTTGAATGCCATGTCACTTTAATTGCCACTTTAAAGGCATTTAAAGACCTAAAAGACTTCATCTTGACTCCACAATTTGTTAATGTAGACTTGTTATTAATGTATTTTTATATACAGTTGGCTAGTTTTAACTACTTTATATACGGTTAGCCAGTTGAACTTAATCCAGACAGTACGTTTCCCTGAAAACGTAACCGACAAAACAAGTGAACAGAATTTCTAGGAGACACAGTTTTAGGGACATTTTGATAACGCTATTAATGAAAAGGCTTTAATTTTCTTAACTCTTAAATATGAGTACTTAAAGTTTTGAGACTTGAGTACATTGTTACTGCTAATACGTCTTTTAAAATTAAATGCAGAACTGTTACCGGTTAAGGACCATTTTCTCGCTGTGGTTTGTTACTTTAACGTCAGTAACGGGTTTGGGCAAATCACTGGCATCTCAGTTCACATCCGTTCTCACTCTCACTGCTGCATTTCCTCCTTCTCTTCCCTCTCTGGCTCCTCGGACTTTGCCCCAAGCACTGTTGTTGCCTTAGTATTGAATTACTGCAGTATTGAACTGTCCAAACGAGACCAGGGAAGACAATGGAGAAGCCCAGGAGACCGACTGGGATAATGTAGAGTTAATTAAAGTACAGCCAGATCTAAAACCCAAAGGGGCGATAAGTGGGATTTATTTACTGCCTCACTGCAGGAAATGGCCACATGTGTGAGTGCGGATAGTGTTCAACACAGATGCTGATAGTTCTGATTCAGGAAAACCCACCTGATCGCTGATAATGTAGTACTCTATGAATCAGCTGCTGATGTTTCCATCACCTGTAGAGACTGACGAACATACGTGCAGAGTTCAGCTTCAGCGTCGGCCAGAAAGACGTAGATTTGTTGTAATAACTCAGGGATTTTTGCCATCACCACCAGAGGACGAGCCACGCTAACGTCTGCTCATATTCGCGGTGTAGGATTAGAGCAAAAGGCAAGATCATCTTTGAAACACTGGCGATGTTGCAGGACAGTTCAGAATAGTCTTGAAAAGTTAAGGGAAAATCCGAAGGTGGAAAAGTTGGCTTATCCATAAAAAGCAAAATGTGACAACGTGCAGTAGAAATAGACTTAGGGAATAAATCACGCATGACGTCCACTGAAGGGACGAAGACATCAGAGCTGTGTGCAGCGTATAAATCTCAAGCATTCTTCAAGCGCTTTCCAGGTACCTAAACCAAACATTTCCAGACGACCAGACATATCATCACATCTTGAACTGTTACTGCAAACACTTCCTTTGCACCCACAGCAATCACTGCATATTGTCACTTTGTTGGTTTTACCTGCTGTTCATATTAACATCGATTGTATGTTTTGATCAGGATTATTTAACGCTTCCTAATTTAAGGGACCAACAGAGGACTTATATAGCCATGAATGGTGAAAGGAACTTTCCTTTTAGATGATGTTGAAAGTCAAGTGTCTTTCAAGGAGTTATGTTTGACTAGTTATTTTAGGTGAATATTTGGATATATGAGTCATGTGTATGTTGTTCTATGACAGAATAAAACCAAACCAAACCAATGACGGCGTGTTTGCAATTTAATCCATGCATGTAACATGTGCCCTTATCGGCGTGTACACCATCCTGGGTTATGCATCATTACTAAGCATGTCCGACAGGCTTCATAATCACAAAGTAATAAATCCACGACTCCTGACAGCCACGACCATTACACACCATTGTTTAACCACAACACATTATGTAATGGTCTGCATCGGCAGCCGCCTCTGCACAACTACTTGGAATGAAAAACACAGTCGGCCCCTGTGACTTCCAGAACCCTCCACTCATGCTCCTTGCATACAGATTGGACATTAAGACCAGCGAGTGCAAGAACGTATAGCGAGCTTTAGTCCAGCGTCAGGGGACGGCGGGAAGGCGGCATTCTGCCACAAACAGAAACATCGTCGTTCCCACTCGGTGAAGAAATGCAGGAAGCCTTTAAAAGTATCACTAATTGTCAAAGTGTAGCGTCTGCTTTTTTGTTTGTACACAAGAAACCAATGAATCCTTTGGATTTAGTCTAAAAGAAAAAAGGCAAAGCACTAACTTCCTGAAGTCCGTTGAGTCCGAGACTTTCACAAGTTCACATAGCAAGACGAAGTTTTTGAACTGATTCAAACACGCAACATGTAACATGTCAGTTAGTGAGCTCTGGAGGTGCTGGTGGGTAGCTTTTGTAGCCAGGCTAGACATTTCCCCTTGTTCCCAGTATGTATGCTAAGCTAAGCTAAATCGCCTCCACAGGGGGGTGCCGGAGAGCTGAAGGGGAGGCAAAGATACCGCGTGAGGTGAATTATGCGGCGAGAAATGTTGTGTGCGACTTACACTTCCCAAGGATCTCATCGCCTCTGATGTCCATCACCGATAAACATCCATAAATCTGCTGAGAGATCATAGAAAAGACATGGATCAGAGGTTTTCTTCCGTACGAACGTAAGAAAGAAAACAGTTGTCTGTAGATCCGTGAGTGCAGTACAAACAGAAGGTGCTAACAGCTAATTCGGCAAACTTTTGATGTCGTCAATTTTCTTTTATTGGTTCCCAAACAGACTTGCGTGTTGGCGTTAGCATGTTGGCGTTAGTATGTGTCCACTTGTCAGGTTACATAAAAGCATTTCTGACTTCCTCCATTTTCACACAAAAGTCAAATTTGACACTGAGCTGCTAAAACTACTTTAAAAGTTCGGAGGACCAGCAGCTCTGCACACAGGAAGAGACGTCACTGAAGAGGTTGCTCTGCTGTTCGAAGAGGTTTGGTTTGGTTTGGTTGGATTTCGGGGGATTCACTGAGGCAAAGGACCAAAGATAACAGCTCAGGTGTTTGGAAGGATGTTTGTTAAGGACAGAACAGATGTTTGAAGGGAGGCCGTAACGCTGATACTCGATGTGAGTTTCCCCACTTCGCTCTCAGCGAACAGGCAGTTTGGTTTCTCGCTCAATGCTGAGAAAACAAGCGCCAGCCTGAGGTTATCTGCTGATCTCCACATAAACACATTAAATGTCATGGTCAGAGTAAATGGAAGGTTAAATCAACAGGCAGCGGTAATTAGCCTCTGGAAGGTTAATTACGTGTATTCTGGGATGCTCCTCTGCTGTGGCTGCACTTCATGCAGAAGGTGGAAACTAATTCCTCAGAATACCAGCAATTTTGTGTCTTCCAGCCTCCAAATGTGAGGATTTTATTTCCCTGCCAGTTTAACATATTTGGGTTTTGTGAGTGTTGTTTGGACAAAACCAAGAGGTCAGCGCTGGTTGTTACTGACATGCAGAATATGTTGTGGCAGCACAGACGTAAACGCTGTTTTTAAAAGGTGCTGTATGAATTATTATCATCATTAAATGCAAAATAGAAAAGCGTTTAATGCATAAGAACCTATGGAGGACTAAGACATGGTGAAATGAATCTACAGCCGCGATGGCAGGAAAACAGTAAAGTTCCTTTCTGCAGAGAGACGCAGCAGACTCCTCGCTGCAGGAGCCACTTCGTCTTGTGCGTGAGAGTGCGTGTGAGAGAGTGCGTGTCAGAGTGTGAGAGTGCGTGTCAGAGAGTGCGTGAGAGTCCGTGTGTGAGTGAGAGTCCGTGTGTGAGAGTGTGTGTGCGTGTGAGGGGTTTGGTCTCTGCTCTCAGGAGCCTTTAAAAGGAGTCCGGATCCGCAGCAGCGCAGCGCGGATTCAAACCACCGGCGGAAACATTTGTTTCGTTGCACTTTGCGACTTTGGACCGGCCCGCGGTTTCCGGTGTCCGGTGTCCGGTGCCCGGTGCCGACATGCTGTTCCCGCCGGGCAGCTCCGGCAACATCACGGGCGCAAACTGCAGCGCGGAGCTCGAGTCCACGCGGCGGCTGGAGGCTGCGGGCGACGTCGGCGCGCGGCGGAACGACACGGACCCGTTCGGCCGGGACGAGGACGTGGCCAGGGCCGAGGTCGCCGTGCTGAGCCTCGCGTTCCTCGCCGCGGTGCTGGGGAACGGCAGCGTGCTGCTGGCCATGCGCCGGAGCCGGCGGAAGCCGTCGCGCGTGCACCTGTTCATGAAGCACCTGACGCTGGCGGACCTGGCGGTCGCCTTCTTCCAGGTGCTGCCGCAGCTCTGCTGGGAGGCCACGCACCGCTTCTACGGGCCCGACTGCCTGTGCCGCGTCGTGAAGCACCTGCAGGTGCTGGGCATGTTCGCCTCCACCTACATGATGCTGATGCTGACCCTGGACCGCTACATCGCCGTCTGCCACCCGCTGCAGACGCTGCGGCAGCCGACGCGGCGCGCGCGCGCCATGATCGGCGCCACGTGGGCGGGCAGCGTGCTCCTCAGCAGCCCGCAGTACTTCGTCTTCTCGCTGAGCGAGGTGCAGCCCGGCTCGGCGGTCTACGACTGCTGGGCGCACTTCGTGGGGCCGTGGGGGGCGCGCGCGTACGTCACCTGGATCACGGCCGGGATCTTCCTCGTGCCCGTCGCGGTGCTCGTGCTGTGCTACGGGTCCATCTGCCGCGCGATCTGGAGGAACCTCAAATGCAAGACCCGCAGGCAGGGCGGCGGGGTCCCGGGCGGCGGGGTCCCGGGCGGCGGGGTCCTGGGCGGCGGGGTCCCGGGCGGCGGGGTCCCGGGCGGCGGGGTCCTGGGCGGCGGCGCGGTCAGCAGCGTCAGCACCATCTCGCGCGCCAAGCTGCGCACGGTGAAGATGACGTTCGTGATCGTGCTGGCGTACGTGGCGTGCTGGGCGCCCTTCTTCACCGTGCAGATGTGGTCCGTGTGGGACGAGACCTTCTCCTGGGACGGTGAGTCGCCCGAGGACACGTGATGGGGGGGCCTCCTGTCAAACCACCGAACCCTGTGGCCCCTGTAACCCTAACGCAGCCTCAGAGTGCGCCACCCCTCGTTCTTTACTTCACTGTCCGGGGGTATAAATATATGTAAAGTATGTAAAATGTTCAACCAAAGAGCTATTTTTGTTTCTCATGTTTGACTCGTTTCCAAGAGGCCCGAAGATGGAAATGCAGCTCTGGGAAAAGAGACCACTGCAAGATGGACATTTCTCTGGTTTTACTCTTTGACTAAAATGAACTTTGGAAAAATTTGGAGTTGTCTCTTAATTGTTTCCAGAGCTGTATATAATTAGTTTTTTTTAACGATATTTATCAAAGTAAGAGCAAAGATTACAGAAGATTCCACAGATGGAAATCTTTCAGACATAGTTACTCATCTGGCTGGAATCTGGGGGGGGGGGGGGTAGGTTTTTAGGGTTGTAATTATTTTTTATTTGATCCACATCTGAACTCAAAGACAAAGCAGATGACTCAGTGCAGTGCCAGCTTATATATTTCACACCAACATATGACAAAAGCAATAAAGATAAAAGGTTTTGTTAAAGCAAGAGACGTCAGTTTTAAGAGGCTAAAACTAAAATCAGTTGTGCAGCACAACATGTGTATATCATCAGTGGTCTGTTATTATGAACCTTCAATCCAACATCACTTTTATCGCATTTATAAACGATCTAATTAACTATTCAGAGTAGAATAAGAATGCTGCTGATTTTTGGCTTGAATGAAAAACCACAGGTGATTTACCTCTGCTCATGCCTGGATATTTTCAAAGTAAAGGCAGGTGTATGTCACACTTCAAACCTGGAAATATTGTGACGTAAATCGTGATATGAATGTCCCCAGAGGATGAATTTAATCTGGTGATCCCCTGATTTCTCCTCTAGCGCCACCATCATGCGTTGAGCTGAATGCTAACATGCTCAAAATGAAATTGAAATGAAATCATGTTCACCATCTTAATTTAGCATGTTAGCATGCTAACAGAACACAAAGTACAGCTGAGGCTGATGGGAGTGTCATTCTCTCTGCAGGAATTTGGTGATAAACCAAATTATTGGACACATAAAAATTTTGACCTGATGTTGGCGCTAGAGGAATCGTCAGAGCGTCACTAGACTGATTACAATTCATCCCCTGGGAGTATGAATGTCGGAACCAAATTTCATGGCAATCCATTCAATAGTTGTTGAGACATTTCACTCAAAACCACAACGTTCAACCTTATGGTGGCGCTAGAGTAAAAGTCAGGGGATCGCCATTAGTAATCAAGATTCATCCTCTGGGGACCATGAATGTCTGTAGAAGATCTGATTGAAATCCATGAAATTGTAGTTGAGATATAAAGATGTCAGTCAGCCTGTCGGTGATGCCAGATCAAAAGTCAGGGATCACCAAATTCATCAGGATTCATCCTCGGGGGACCATGAATGTCTGCACCCAATGTCACAGAAAGCTATTAGTTAAAAAGCAGGTGTGCGTATTTATAAGTGCAAAACTGGAAATATTTTAGTTGGAAACCTTGTGGCCAAACGTCTCCGTAGAGATAACGGCATCCAAAAAGCGGATAGGCTATTTTGCATTTTATCAAAACTCATGAGCAGTCAGTCAGTGTCACACGAGTTTCATATGATGGAGGTTAAAGATTGGAACTTTTACTTTGCCGCCTCATAAGTCTGTAAAAACCTGCTCACCCACCTGAAGAATCTCATTATGGCTTCGCAGGAGACTTTTTTTGACTCACGGTAGTCCCAGTGCTGCTTTCAGGGGCTTCTTGAACCTGACGGGAATACATTCTCAGAGGAACGCCGAGTTCTTGTCCTTGAGAGCCAAACTCACAAAAATGTTGGACGTAGTTTGAAGCCTTGAGGCGCTCGAGTTAAGAAAATAGAGCTCGATTTGGCAACTTTCAGACACAGTGAAATGAAAAGTACATTTTCCAAGTTTGGGTGTAAGAACACACCGGCTTCCAAACTCTTTAAAGTACATCGCTGACAGACGCTGTGATGATCAGGGAGGCGCTTCAACGTGCCGTCAACTGAGAAAATAACTGTCAAATCAATGTGTGATGAAAATAAATGTCAGTTGAAGCCCTGAACGGTGCATAGGGAAGTATTATTTTTAATATTTTTTCACACCAGCAAACCTCGAAAATATACTTTCAAAAGGTCTGTCAGCAGCTAATTTCTGGAACAACGCAAATGCGCCGATTCCAGGCTCAAACTGGGTCTGGGGGCGAGAAGACACATTTAACAGGCAGCTCGGCGACTCCCTCAGGGGAAAGAGGAAACAGCTCAGAGCGTGCCTCAGACATCTGTGCCTCTCTGTTTCCCTGCAGACGCTGAGAACGCCACCGTGACGCTGTCCGCCCTGCTGGCCAGCCTCAACAGCTGCTGCAACCCCTGGATCTACATGATCTTCAGCGGCCACCTCCTCTCTGACTTCGCCAGAAGCCTGCCGTGCTGCCGCCGGCTGAGGAGCACGTTCGGCCACCAGGATTCGGACAGCAGCATCCGCCGCACCACACTGCTGTCCCGCCTGCAGGGTCCACGCATGTCCGAGCCGCTCAGAGACCTCACCCCCATCCCCAAACCCTGCCCGACTACATCCTGACCACCGGGAACATGGCGTGTGTGTGTGTGTGTCTGGTTCGCTAAGACGACACAGAAAACACAAACTCCTCTTAATCTGCTGGTTTGCAGCAGTGGAGGAAGGTATGATGTTATCTGAGGGCGCGGCCACACCCACAGCTTGTTTCCTCTTTGGTCCGATCCAGCGTGGAAAAGTTCACTCCCTGGCAATGTTAGGTGTTGGTTTTGTTTAGGGTCACACGGCTGTTGGAAAAAGAGTTTTAATAACTCTGCTCAGTCTGCGGCCCAGGTTGGAGATTTCGGGGCACTTTAACTTTAGCTGTTAGCATGATGCTCCGGACTCTTCTGCAGTGTAACAGATGAAAAATGGCCGCGTGCGAACGTCTGTCCACATTGAGATTCATTTTGTGACACATGAGGAGACCACTGGCTTTCATACGCCAACATCCGCATGTCTGTATACCCATGAACCCTGTTTGAGATTTCAGTCGGCGAGCGAACTACAGATATCTGCATATGACTGGTACCGGAAGCGCTGTGGTTTCCATTTGTAGTCCGAGTAGTTTTGAGCGGGCTTTGGTTGCGTGCAGGTGAACAATCCGTGTGGAGAGCAAACGAGGCGGAACGCACTGTCTGAGATCCCATCGGCTGTCGTCGGACAATGATTTCACTTTTTATTCAATCTAGGAACCCTAGAGATTAGCTTTTTGTTCGCTTTCTTTTTTTTTTATGTATCTGCATTCAAATCGTCCTCGGACGACAGCCGATGGGTTCCAAATAGCTAATCGGACTGTAAACGATCACTGGCGCATAGAAGAGGAAGCCGTGGCCCAGATGTCCGTTGTCCTTTACCCGGACATCTGCTGGCTACACCGGAAGCCCTGTAACGCCCCCCAGAGGCGATGGGTTTTGAGTTTGAAACGAAGCTAACTTCAGGCTAAGGCCAGGACACACCTTATATTTGATGAGACGAGTGCAGGAACCAAGTTGGACCGGGTCTGATCCAGTCTGGGTCAGTTGGTGTTGACAGCCCAGATACTGTGGGATATGTAGAGAGGCTAATCTGAAGTCTTCAGTTTCATATTTCTTTAAAACACATGGACATAAATGTATTTCAGCACAATCACTGCACTTTTGAAAAAGGTACTAATGACTACTTTCACTATCAATTAATCTCACAGTTATTTCTTCGATTAATGATCAATCATTTGGTCTATAAAATGTCAGATAATGGAGAAAAATGCGTTTACTTATTGAAATCGTTTGTTTTGTCTGAGCATCAGTATAAACCCCAAACATATTCACTTTACTGCCATAAAAGACAAAGAAGAGCAAAAATTTACATTTGAGGAGCTCTGGAGCTAATAAATTTGCGTAATTTATGTTAAAAAAAAGCAAAAAGCAAAAGACATTTACTATTAAGCTCTCATCAAATTTGTTGCAGATTAATTTCCTGTCTGTCAGCTAGTTGACTAATCACCTCATTGTTTCAGCTGTAAAAACTTGTGTGTGAGTGATAAAGATAACGTAATGTTCGATATGTGTTTATGGTGATTAAAATTGCACATTGTTTAAAATAAATAACATTAACCCTGTGAATATAGATGTTATATAGAATATAGATGTTATATAGAATATAGATGTTATTTAGAATATAGATTTTATATACAATACAGATTATAGATGTTATTTAGAATATAGATGTCCGGTCGCACACTGTCACACTCATGTACTGCTCTGCACTGGACTCTGCAATGGTGTTTATAACGGCGTTAAGCTTCTTTAGAGTCTCACTCACAGATGTGTTGTTGTTGTAAAGATGTTTTATTAATGTAATGTATTCTGGTAATATTGATGGAATATAAACCAATCAGCCATAACATGACAGGTGAAGTGAAGAACACTGATTATCTGGTTACCATGGCACCTGTCAGTGGGGGGGGGGGGATATATGAGGCAGCAAGTGAACATTTTGTCTCCAAGTTGATGTGTTGAAGCAGGAAAAATGGGCAGCGGAAGGATGTGAGCGACTTTGACAAGGAACCAAACTGTGATGGCTGGACGACT
>JAVQJV010062536.1:0-20814 GCA_036024995.1 Gadopsis bispinosus | reverse complement strand
TATTATGTCAATATGTACTGTTCTTGTCTTCCAAGCAGCCTATTTCTGCTTCTATGTTGATATATTTCCCCTTTTAAGTGTCAATACGTAGTGTGGGGAAGTACAAAGGCTCACAAAACAAATAACTATTTGCAATTGCCTAGAAAGTAATCTCTTTTCAAAACAAACAGTGAACAGATCAGCAGGCTGAGAAAAAAAAATCTTTATACTATAAAGAGCTCCAGAGCAGGAACACACAGACGTTTTCTACAGAGGGTTTAGAGATTCATCAACCCACATTGAATATGTCTAATCAACTTTTTACAGAAACTTTGCAGGACTTCAATTTCAGGATGATTAGTCAAAAGGTTTTTGCAACAGATGTCGTATAATATGTGTGCTGGGTGTACAGCATGTGGTGTCGACACGGAGGCTAGATGAATTGGGGTTTCAAATTGTGGATAGTTGTATGTCGTGTACATAGCGCAGAGTAGTGGAAAGTATGTTTACGCAAGCGTTGCACATGAAAGGGAACTCCACCAGCTTTGTACGCCAAGGTCTGTTTAAAGGTCTTGGGAAGTACTACTGCCTATGTGGAAAAGAAATGTTGTATGAAGCGTTTTGGGACCTGCGCAAAATCTCATGAATTGCCTCAAGTGATGTCACGTGAGTCAGCATCTGCTGCTGCTGAAGACTACAAGTCTGAAAAGTGACAGATCTGTGTTTGTGGCGTTAGCAGACCTCTGTAGCCACATCCTCATCGCTGCTTGAGGCTAGCGGCCCAAGGCCACTGCTAGCATAACACACCCGAATCTCTGAGCAAACTGTCAATGGCCTCGTTGCATTGTGGGTAATGAAGGCGCCAGGCTTTGACATGGAAGAAGAATGCACGGTTCTGGTGCATCGACTTTCAACTGTCCATCATGAATCCAACAGTGTTGTAGTACAATTCTGACAGCATCTAAAATGACAGTACATGGCATCAATCTGTAAGCGTGCAGGAACAGTTCCCACATAAATAGGTCTCTCCAAAGAAGCAATGAAATCTAGGCGTTTACTTACGCGCGTGCACTGCATCTGAATCTCAAAACAGATCACTCATCGTCTCCTTCACACTGGCCCACCAAGGCCTCTGCCTGCTCCTGCAACATGCTGCAGCAGGGTCCGCCCTGTCTGCTACCTGTAGCAGGCTCTCTGCAACAGGGCAGCCTGAGCAGAGCAGTGTTTGCATTTTTGGTTTTTGCTTCTTTTTTTGGGGGGGATTGTGGAAAGAAAACGTGCCGCTGTTTTAATTGGGGGAAAGATAATGTGTGACGAGTGCAAATGTGCCAGTAAGACAGCGCTGACCGCACTGCCCTCTCCGCCACGGGGCCGAGCGCAGCGCAGCAGGGCGCCTGTTGCCGGGGACGTAACCAGATGACGGCGGTGCACCGACCACCGCTGCTCCTGCGGTACATGCGCGGCTACCGTACAGACAAAACCTCCCCTTCTGACTCCGCACCGCTGCTCTTTCTCTCTCTTCCTCCAGCTAATGTCGCTACTGTCTCCCCCCTCTCTCTCCGGTTGAGAAAGCAAAGAGGAGGGACACTAGGAGAGACGGTGCTGCCCTGTCTCCCTCCGACAGAGCTCGTAGTCCCACACCGGACACTTCAAGTAAAAGAGGACTAGAGGAGCGGCCACAGCAGCCTTTTCTTTTTGTGAAATAAACTCCCCCCCCCCTCTCTCTCTTTCTCTTTCTCTCTCTCGCGAACGGCGGTATTTTTTTTTCCCCTGCACCCCCCCCCCCAAAAAAAATTTTAAAAGTGGGGTCTGTCGTTACAGGCAGGCGGCTGGACGAGTTGCCTGGATGTTATTTCCTTGATTGTCGCGTCTCTTCCGCCGGGACGCGGCAGCAGCGCCTAGAAAAGTAGATCTGCGTGTTAAACACATGGCTTCAACGAGGACAACACGGTGAGTCGGTGAGCTCAGTCACCGCTTTCGTTTTCTTCTTGTTGTCGTAGAGCTGCACACAGCTCCCCGTTCCTCTCGCGGGGGGGTCTACGGTCTTTTCTTTGTTGTTGTAGTTGTAGTTGTTGGCAGAAATGAAGAAGTTTGTGTGCAGCGAGGCGGCTGCTGAAACTGAAACAGGAATCAGCTGCAGCTGCTGACACGCTGCGTGGACACAACTTACAGCGTCGACCAGAGTGAGTTTGAACAGCTGAAGCAGCGTCGGCGGCAGAGTTCGCTGTCCGCGGTGCTGACGGCCGGCGGAGCGGGATAATTGCTGCTGCTGCTGCTTCAGTAAGTAGACGCCGACACCAACTCAGCACATTTACATGCAACACGCTGGTTTGTCCCAGACCCCCCCGAGCTGCATCGTCTTGCCGTGTGATATCAAGGTGCATATGAGTTAAGCTGCATTTCTCACGGTGGCCGTGGGTTAGAACGCATTATATAACATTATATTAATTTACGCCGCAAGTGATCTCCCATCTCATTTGAAACACCCAAGAGTGTGTGTTTTCAACAGGTAGTGGGAGCTTATGTGCTGCTACAGTACAGTATATATGTGTGTATATATATATATATATATAGCGGGTGTAGTCCGCTACTCTGTGCACTCTGCGTTGTGTTGCCATAATAAAGGAAATACACCGATTGTGGATCTTTAGAATTTTATTCCTTTAGAAAAGAAAGAAAAAGAACACACAGGCGTCAGTGACATTCCTTGCCATCCATATCCTTCACTCTGCAACATACAGTGTACAGCACATTATCAACCTGGCATGGCTAGCTTAACGCTTGTTAGCTTCGTGAATTAACTCAGCCAGCCCAATTGAATTCAAAACCGTGGCCAACCATATCCACAAAAATACGACGTGCACCCTTTCTCCATGCCGCACCCAGATGCCCAGGTGCTTAAATTATCTAAGGGTGTCACCGCCTTCTATCCCCGTGACCATGTTCCCTAATTCTCCAAGTGATTCTAACAAACCAATAATTCCAATTACTAATTCATAGAATAAAGCAACAATCAAAATATAAACACCAAACTTATAACCCCACATTTAACTCTGGCTCCTACACTAATTATTTAGTAATTGATTGAATGATTTACTTGAGTTAGAGGAAATCTTAATGAGTACATGACTTGATAATCTGTAAAGCACATATGAACCAGAGATGATTCATCTCACCTACCTCTGTTTGCTCTTCAGCTCCAGATCAGCTGCAGTGGCCACACTGTGTCGGGTGTCGCTTGATGCCACCACCAGGTGCACCACTGTCTCCACCTCTGGGACTTGCTTTGCCTCAATGAACTTCACTATGCCCAGCTTGCACTGTTGAAATCAAATACACAATGAAGTAATCATTAGCCGATATTCAAGACAAACACAATACAATGTGCACCACCATCCACATTTATATAAAATCATTATGCAGTACTTGGAACACAGGCGCACACAAATACGTTTAAAAAAAAATATTGAATAGCTATTAACTGATAACTAACACACAATGTCTTGATTGAGTGTCTAGAACCTGCAGTCAATTTTAGAGATTCAAGCACTGTCCAGCAAGCACACAAAACCATATAATCTGACAGAAATATAACCACAACACATCCTCCAGCTTCAGTTATTGTACCTGTTCTAGCTGCTCAGCACTCCACTGGGCCTCTCCAATGACCCTCTTGGCAGCATAGACACTCATCCCTAGGGGAGGCTGGGGGAGACCCTGGACACCTGCCGCCACTGTCCCATCTGCAGAACCTCCCTGGGAGGAGGAGGGCGCAGGCCGAGTTGGGGATTCATTCAGCACAAACCTAGATGAGTCGAAGAGAGTCAGCATGCTTGTTCAAATGCTAACATACTTCTAAGCAAACAACTAATACACACAGTTCACTGAAGTTAGGCCATTCTGAGACCCTCATGCAATCATACAATACCCAAACCACACAGCAGCAACTCACCCATAAGGCATCAGTAAAACATCTAACATGAACTCCAGCAGAAGCTGCACTGTCTTTGGCCTCTCAGTTAAATTAAATGGAGTAGCATTCTTGGAGATGTCTGCGGGATACTTCATATGGTAAAGAGTAGGGATCAGCAGGTGCATCAGGCTAAGAGAAGAAAGAGAGAGCAAAGTGAAATCATAGTCTAACAAGAAATACATAGGGTCAGCCCTATATAAAGAGGGCTGAGGTAGTATCTGTACCAATCAAGCAAACACTCAAGTGTATCTGAAAAACATACTTTTTATAATACAGTATTGTGATAATAGGAAATATCCTTGCGTCCTCTCACCTGTCCTGCTGTGGCTGTGGCTTGCCTTCCATGGCAGTGAGAAGGGTGGGGGCCAACTCGCACTGTTTTCCCACCTCTAGACGTGGGTAGCCCATTTTGATGTAGATGATGGTAAAATTCTAAAAACGAAAATACATAAATTAAACAATCACCACTCCTGTCTCGAGTTACAGGCCACTACTTAAACAAGATGAAACTCAAGCTGATTTCAGATTACTCCTTAAATATCAAGATAGATTCTAATTGCACTTGTATACAATCCACATTAGTGACAACAGAATTCACTGTTTTTATTATATGGCATTGAAACACAGAGGTGTAGATAAGTGATTAATTACTATAACCAGTTATTAGGTAATAACGCAATCTCAATAGCGATTGCATGTACCTACAAATCTTGAAATTTCTCTACTCCTTAATTATATTGAACCACTAGCCTCAGAAGACCAACATTGTAATATTTATTCTTACCGTGACAAAGGAGGCGGCTGCAGGATCTTGGTACTGTACCAGCAAAGTTTCAACTGGTAGCTGAATCTTAGGGCGGCTTTTTATCCTCTTGTTCAGGTGGACCAACAACTCCATTACCTAGCAGAGGATGCACAGAAAGTGATGTGGTGGTTTAATTACATGGGACAAATGCACACATCAACACTCCAAGTCTGGACATGAAAGATCCAAGTTCCATACAAGCATCTATGCATCAGGAGGAAGTGAGTCCATTTCTGTACAATGGAATTTTGATGGGTCTATCTAAAGTTTCGGTTAAAAAGAAGCCAATATTTTAGGGGGAGTTTCCGACGGTCCACATTTTTGTGTGGCTATAGAACACGGGACTCAAATGTCACTGTAATCTCTTTGGGCACAGAGACAGGAAACACCCTTCTTACTTTCTTCCGCACGCCCTCCTGAACGCTGGAGAGTTTGAGGAGCACAGGGGGTAGGAACTTGGAGATAATGTCCTGTAGCTGTTCATCGGTTTCTGCATGGCCCAAGCGAAGGAACACACGCTCCAGTTGATCTGTCAGAAAACAACACACATTTAACACCTCGATCAGCTCCGGTGTCTCATTTTCTGGGTGGTCACTAAACACAGGACCTGCAATGCCCCTGTTATAATTAATATGACAACAGCTTTCCATTCAAATATGGACGTACAGACCATTGGGTTAATGCAACCACATGCAAAACCGGTGTGTGCGACCTTCAAGCTTCAGACGAGGGGGGGGGGGATGGGGGGGATGGGGAGGTAACCATTAAAACCGTGACCTAAAAACAGAAAGCCCCTCGTTCGTATGGCTCCAGTTTGGCTAATAACCTTCTCCTGTCAGCTGCTGTGTTGGTGCAACCATCACCCAGCCCTTCCTTCTTTCTCTTGGCATGGCTCACACAAAAAAAAAAAAAAAAAAAAAAAACTAGCTAGCTGCAACAACTGACAAAAAAAAAAAACTAGCTAGCTGCAACAACTGACAAACTATCCACGCTTTTCATCGCCTCCGTGCCACACCGCTGGCTTTTTACAGCCAGTGACACCATGCGGAATTAACCTTAAATTCCCTAAACATCAAAGTTATGAATCTACGCCTTAAAATTCTGATGAATAAATATATATTAATAGCCTACACGATAGTTTCATTTTGACCATGACTGGGCAAACGGCCTCCTGACGTTAGCATTCTAGCTCGCAATACAGCCGAGCAGCTAGCCACCGCTCCTGCCGCCCCCCGTTTTTAACTGAAGGAAGGTTTATCGTCACTTCAAAAGCATCCCAATCGTTACAGTAAAGCAGCCCTGTTGTTCGCCACGTCTGTGACGGCCACGAGCACGCCATGGCAAGATACCGCAATCACCAAGAACGTAGAGAGAAACTTACTGAGTTCATCCTGGGCAGCCATGTTTTTCAGAAAACCATTAGCGACCTCCCCAGTTTACTGAGCGTCACAGCACCAGAGCCACTCCTCTCCTCGCACATGCTGCGCATCAATGGCGCTAACCCACGTCACAATTGTCTTCTTCTTCTTCTTCTTCTTCTTTTCTTCTTCTTCTTCGTCTTCTTTTTTATGGCGGTTGGCATTAACCCCATCATAATTGTGTGTCGTACACGTACATTTAACCAGATTTTAATGTCTAATCATTCATTCTCAGAGGATATGAATGCTTATGGACTTCATGACCACTACAATAATAAACCATGCTGCATGTATATACATATTAATATCATATTTAGGCTACTTGTGTTGTTTTAAATTACTTTTCCACATTGTGCTTGAGAAATGCTCTTTTGTATATACCTTTTATTATTTATTTGTTTTCATACAACCAAATTCCCTCTATTATCTATATTAAGAACAAGGCTTTGGTGTCAGGCTGTGAAAAAGGCCTCTGGTTCAGGCATTTGTCCCCCTCCAGCGTGACACTTTCTTATAAATGTTAATGATTCATTGTTCTTAAAACAATTCACGTTTGCAGTTGTAAATGTTAGTTTCTAAAAAGTTGATTTTCTTCCGGAGGCACTGCAGTTCTTTTCCAAAGGGTCAAAGGTTCAACAGTCCATTGGAGGGGTCATTCCGATGATCTCGTTTTGCCAACTTTATCTAGAAACATGTCATTAACAGTAACAGAGACCAGGGGAATGTCTTTACATACAAACGTCAACATAAAAAACATCATCTTATTGTTCGAAGAGTAGATTGTGTCGATGTATTCTTTGACTTTATCAGTAGGCTTGTTGATATGTCACAGCAGGAGAAGTGGAGGTGAAAAGAAATAGATAGCAGCTTCAGTTTCCGGGTCTCTGGTATTGTTTGTGCTGACTCACAGACGCACTGTCATGACTTACTGGGACACTGATATAAGACTCAGGCATTAATAGTAACCATACTGTGAAAAATCAAATGTCCTAAGGCCTGAGGTTTTGAATTAGGATATTTGGATTTGGAGATATGGTATTTTGCCAATATTGTAAAAAAAAAAAGTAAATAATTACATTTCTTTTTGCTTAGTATTATCAAAATCTTTCAAACAAAACAGTACATTTTCACAACAAATGTTAAAGTCAGTGAAGTCTTCCTAATAACCTAGAGCTAAGAAGCCAAACCAAGTGTCATGCTGGAGTAGGATAAACAACAAAGAGATTCTTCACAAACTGACAACCCAGAAGTTGTACTTAATACTTATCACTAATCTATAAAGCATTCTAAAGTTATTGATAACTTATTGATAAACTCATTAGTTACAATGTATACAATGTACCTTATTATAAAGTGATACTGTAATTAGTATATTTTTTTATTCTAACTTTTGTCAGTCAATATTCATGGTGCTTTAAAGAACCAAAATATGGTGTCATTGAAGGTCAAAACACAACATTTCACAAAACGCCAACAATGAGTTTGGTCCAATCACAAACAAGAAGAGTTGTTCCTCCCTTTCTGTAATCTCACATGTTGTGTTTTGTGAAACGTGTTTCGACTTTCAGGGCCACCGTACAATTATGTACAGATTTTTCAAAGCTTGCCAATTTTGAGTCAGTTTTATTACAGTTTTTTTCAAGTGCTAAGATACATTTTTGAAAACAGGGCTCATTTTCTCAAAATGCTTGCACAATTCACAAAACCACACACCCAAAAGTGCAAACACCTCATACTGTATATCCTGCAAAATCAAGCACCGCAACCAAAACATTCATATTACAAGATTTTTGTCCAAGCAGCTACACACTGTTGAGCTCAACCAAAAGGAAAAAACAAAAAACTATACAGAAAGATAAACAGGAAAGAAAAATACTTAAGGCTGTGTCTCGTCGCCTCATCAACGTCACAGGCGATATCTTCCCTAGCTAGACATCGAGGGAAGAAGTGCCTTGAGCGTCGTATCCAGCCCTGGACAGCACCCACATCAATATCATCGCATGCCTCTTCTGCAGGTCATGCACCTTCCACCGCCATGCCAAAAAGAACTCTTCAATTGGATTGAGAAATGGAGAGTAGGGTGGAAGGTAATGAACAAGAAATGCTGGGTGGTCAACTAACCAATTTTGGACCAGGGCTGCACGATGGAAGCTGACATTGTCCCATAGTACAACATATCTGTGCTGCTCTGCGTCATTCACATGGTCTGCCAGTATCAAAGTGTTGTGCAGTCTGTCCAGGAATGCAAGTATGTGGGCTGTGTTGTATGGACCAAGGATGGCATGGCGGTGGAGGACACCATTATGTGTGATGGCAGCACAAATTGTGATGTTGGCCAGGAATATCTACAATGGCTCTGTGACCATGTTCCTTCCCCTTCTCCTGCTCTTTGTGAGGTTGAAGCCAGCCTCAATGAAAATAAACTCACGTGGGATCACATTAGCATCCATTTCCAGGACTCTGGAACCAAAATTAAATTCAAATGTATCAATTATATATATAGTCATTCTTTTATTTATTTCCCTTTATATTTCCACATTTATTGTCTTATTCTTTTACAGGCGTCTTCTCTTTCTTGTGGCACTCCTATGACCCCACAAGTTAGTTGCATGCTGGAGATGCAGGGGATCCGTCCACCAACATTGGCTGCGTTCCAGTTCATCGACTCTCCTGCGGAGCCGCAGATCTCACAGTGCACGGATAAGTACAGCGCCACGCTCTGCCTCTCATCGCGGCTGTGCCTCTCAGCACGCTCACACGCAGCAGAGCTGGAGTATAGGCGGACTGGAACGCGGCCCCTAATCAAGGCACGAAGCAGTGGCAGCAGCTGTCATGTGAATCAGCTGGACGAACAAGGAAGGGGATAAACAACAACACGGATCCGTCTCTCGAGATCAAGGTAAGTTATTATAAACTTCGGTGGAAACGGCATGTGATATACCGGCGGAAATCGTGCACGGCAGATAGCAGTGTTCCAGTTGATCAGAAAGCGGTGTGCAGTTTCGTGACTCCTGTGCAGAATTAGCCAGGCTATCAACAGCTAACTGTTAGCGTCACCAACCAAATAAGTTGGCGCACGCTCGTGCCAAAGGGCACCTCGCGCTGTGTGCTTTGTCATTGTTCGCCTGTCTATTGCCAAACTTGTACGATACCGACAAATGGTGTGTACATTATAGAAATATCAGACTTAATCGTTTGTACCACACACAGTCACACAGCGAAGTAGCTACGGGCCTATCTGCAGCCACCTTACGAGGGACATTTAAACCCAATTGACTCGTGCGTTAAGATGTTAGCTAATGTGGTAGCTTGGTTAGCTTAATTGTTGTGCCCCTTCCTAAATGCGATCCCCAAGTGCTTTCGAGACGGCACGTATGAACGCATATCAAATTCAAGTCAAAGAGTACCCGGAGTCTACCATCTTAATATAAGTTGACTAGTCAGCTGAGCTAGCAAGCTACGCTATTTGTTCAGCCATTACTTTGCATCATAACAAAACGTAGGCTAGCTGGCTAACGTGAGTTAGCCGGCTTGGCAGACAACAAAGCTCGACCAAGCTAGCAGTTACAGACGCTCGGGCAGTAATGTAAGCCGAAACTACAGTTTAGCCGAGACTTATTTGTCCCGGGGCTGTAACAGATTTGTCTGTTTGTTAATAAATAATACGCCGAATATGCTCGATTAAGGTAATCCACCTAAAATGAATGTTTAAATATCTGAACAGAGTAAGGCTGTAAACACATTGTGTCTAAACACTGTAGCTGATTTTTTTTTTTTTCTTAAACTTGTTTCAGCCTGCAATTGTCTGTTACAGCGGCGTGCGACCCGATTATGTAATGTGGCTTGCAGGGAGGTATGAAGAAATATAAGGTAGAAAATCCCCATAGCTTCACTCGGGGCAATATGGTCCTTTGTCTGAATGCACAGCAAAGTCAGAGTTGGGAGTGGGATGGGTGGATGGGACAAAAATCCGAAAAGGGTTGTTGGCATCAGCAAGGATCAAAGGATCAAATAGACATTTGTTGAATCTCTACCTCCATCTAGTGGTGAACTAGTGGTACAGATTTTGTAATGGTCATTATAAAATTTGTACTATCGTATTTGACAAAGAAACAAAATAAAGACACTTGCTCTATTAATTAAGTAAAAATTATACTAGTTTGAAATTGTAATAGCATGAATCAATGCATCAATCAATGTATCGCTGAAATTGGTGCAAAGAAAAGTGAAAAGAAAAACAACGGATTAAACATAGTTAGGCACGCCTAAGTGCGAAATGGGTTCAAATCTAATATTTTCAACTGGTCTTGTTATTAACTTGGCTTTATTTCTGCCATAAATACACTCAACAACCAACAATAATTGGCAATCACTGAAAATGGGTGACTCCAATCAATAAAAATAAAATAAAGAAGACAATAGGTAATATGAGAACATAATGTTTACTCCCCCCACATAGCTAACAAAGTAATCAATATATTTTACTTAGCCCAATATCTGCCACTATTACAATTTAACAGCCAATTCTAAAATATAAGCTGATATTGGAGCACAATTTATTTTCATTTCTTTCCAGGGTTAATCTGGTGAGGCGGCAGGATGGCGGGAGCAGAGGTGTTCACCCCTGCAAACCCCACCTGCAAGATCATGACCTTCAGGCCCACCATGGAAGAGTTCAAGGACTTCAACCAGTACCTGGCTTATATGGAGTCTCAGGGTGCACACCGTGCAGGCCTGGCTAAGGTAGGTAGCATTTTCAGTCTCAACTTGGACAAAAACGTTTGTTTGTCTAGCTCGGTGAAATCTGAGAACCATGTGATGGATCAAAGTCAAGGACTTCATTACAACCACTAGGTTGGTGCATCGAAGTTTCCTCTCTTGTATTGATGACTGTTGCAAAGGTTAATAATTATACATCATTTTGCACTGAAGGAAAGTTTAGTCAGGGAAAATAAAGACATAAAGAAAAGCAGAGAAAGACATTCGGACAGTGTGACATATCTAAATACAGAAGTAATTGGTTGGTGGCCGTTTTGGACAAGGTGTGCTAACTACTGCTGATTCCTAATGATGAAATGCTGATCAGAGTGATCTATTCATACAAGGTACATTTGTTCCTGTTTTATGTTCAACTGCAATTATTTCCTCCTCTTGTTTGTCCCTCAGGTGATTCCTCCTAAAGGCTGGAAGCCCCGTCGTTCCTATGACGACATAGATGACCTGATGATTGATGCTCCCATCCAGCAGATGGTGGCTGGCCAATCAGGGCTCTTCACACAATACAACATCCAGAAGAAGCCTCTCAGTGTCCAGGAGTTCAGGCGATTAGCTAACAGTGACATGTGAGTGTTATGGAGTATTTCATTGTTTTCAGTGCCTTATTGATTATATCAGAGGGGAGGGAAAGTACTTACATGCACACACAGATTATATTCTGATGCTGCCACAATAAGAATCTAACTTTAGTTTTTTGTTCACAAGGTACATGACTGGTATATTACACAATTTGCCAATGTTAAACAAATATAACTTTAAAATACAGAATACAATTTTGAAGATTATTGATTACCTGGCATACTGGTTGATGGAAATAGAGAGATACTTACCAACAGCATCATTATATGTGTATGTTTGATGTTGATTTATCATCCTGGATAGAAGAAAATGTAGACATGATATCTAAGGAGTTGTATTGCAAGTGTTGCTGACTTTGTATCCACTGCTGCCCTAAATTGAACAAAAATGACCCTTTTTATAAATATATATGTATTGCAGTTTACTGCTAATCTTAACAAAAGAAACAAGAAAAGTGAGAAATTGGTAAATGGGAATACATGACACATGGTGTGTTCATTTCCAGAGAGAGTTTTCTATTTCCCACATTTGATTGAACCTGGAGTTGGATGAGTGCTTTACAAGCGCAAGAGTTTTATTTGCTAAGGGTATAAAATTTACCAGATGGCCATTTCACAATACCAAATGTAATGTCCTTCTCTTCCACAGGTACTGTACACCTCGCTACCTGAATTATGAAGATCTTGAGAGGAAATACTGGAAGAACCTCACTTTTGTTTCACCCATATATGGTGCTGATGTCAGTGGCAGCCTCTATGATGAGGTAGATGAGTTTTCTTCCTCTTTTGCCTGATTTTGCTTGTGTTCCCTCATTTACATGCATGCATTTTCTGTTACCTGTAACTCAGGCTTCATATATTTCTACTTTAGTTTTCACTTATTTCTTTACAGTTTAGTTTCTTAATTGTTTCTGCAATTTGGAGCAGTAATTGTGGAAATGACTTTGGTGTCATGACTATACAGAAACTTATTTCATCCAAATCTTGCAATTTGGATTCAGGTTGTTTTTTTTTTTTTCCAAAAACATTTTATGCAAAGTGGGCCTACAGTAAACCAATCAGTGAAGCAATGTTTACAACATTTCGATAGGAACAATGAAATGTCTTAAGAAAATGTAGCCTGCATTGCAGCTTTTCTTTGGTTGTTTACTGTTGTATTGCTGTGTAGTTGCTGTAAACAGATGAGTGCCATGTCAACGCCAAGCAACAGTTTTCAACAGCAGCACTTTAGGGCCATAGTGTATTTGACATTATTCATTTAAATAGAAGCAATGGGACACTATTTTCCCCAAAGTTGCACTGCTTGCATTGGTTCGACTGTACAATGCTTCTTGTTATGTAATGATCCTTGTGTTTAATGGAGAGCAATAGAGGAGATTTGACAGCTGGTCAACCTGGAGCACAATTACCTACTTTATACTTTAATATAACTGATATTGATTGAATTTAGAAATATCATAGTCAACCGGTATACCAATCTGCAAGATCGACTTTGGACATCCCTAAACCTATCTAACTTTTGTTTCTAATCTCCTAGGATGTGGAGGAGTGGAACATTGGCCACCTGAATTCTATCTTGGATGTTATCGAAGAGGACTGCGGCGTTTCCATCCAGGGGGTTAACACTCCATATCTCTACTTTGGCATGTGGAAGACCACCTTTTCCTGGCACACTGAAGATATGGACCTGTACAGCATCAACTACCTCCACTTTGGAGAGCCCAAGTCCTGGTTAGTGTGAGGCAAGGATTTAGGTACAGGGGTTAAACGCTGCAGTGTGCAACACAATGCAGTCCAGTACAACAATACCACAAAATACAGCTTGGAAAAATGATCATAACACCTATTTGTTGCAATGAAGATCAAGTGTATAATCTTCACATCTTTGTTGTACTAGTTGGGCAGCATTAGGTTTACTGTTGGTGCCTTACACTTCTGTTGGTTTCCGATTATGCTTTTTGCTATAGATACCCTTTGTTATTATAACCACTGAAACTCATAACTCACGCAAGTTAACTACCTGGATGTCTTCCGGTCCCATGGGACCAAAATAGAAGTAGTCCTTACTACTTTTTTTTGTGTCATCCTGACTATTTAACCTTTTTAATGGTTTGGCTTTCACGAAATTTTAAAGGGTCAAATTAAATCAAATAAACATTAATTGTGTAGTAAAGGCAGTGCGCAGGCAGCCAGAGTGATACTAGAGTATTTACTTTACCATTAGCTAAATTTAGCCGCTTCAGTATTTCTTCTATATGGTGCATATTTACGTAAAAGCATTCCCATTTATGGATATGTTTTTATCTTTTTTTTTTTTTATGATTTCACTACTCTCGTTAGGACTGTGACTGATTTCTGTCGATTGTTTGGTGCGACATGTTAAGGAAATCCAGGCCAGAGTATTCGGTATATAATATACAGTAAGCATGGTAAGCATTTGCCAATGGAGATGGATGTCCTTTTCATAATGCTTATCAAGTTTTGTGTTAGGGCTGCAAAATCCATCTCAAGCACTCTCAGATAGTTTTCAAAGTTTGTTTAAATGATGAATTACATACAAAGACATAGTTTTGATAGATTTGTTCCTTTAGTGCTTGTTTGCACAATAAGGAGGTGGCTACCTGCAATAAGTGACTACACTTTGGAGAGTTTAAATACTAATGAGAATAGAAAAGCTACAACATATGGAGTATTTGGGATAAGATTAAACTACCAGGGAGAGAGTGTGTAGGGAGCTTTCTTATTCTCCAAGGCGTAAGCATATTGTCTGATGTCTAGGAAGCTATCATTCTTGTCTGTACAGTGGAGCAAGGCCAAATGTAAAATTTTAACCAGTCAACCATATACTATACATTGTTTCTATAAATTTACATCAGACACTGATTAACACTGTTTACTAGTCGCGTACTTGTAGTGGCATAGAAGGGAACGTCATACATTTTGGGGATTTAATTACTGGATTTTCTCTGGAAAAGGGAAAATAAGTTCTGTTGTAATTTAAACTATCAGCTATTGATAGTTTATAAGTATAAAGTGACTACACATAATTTCATTAACTTAGTAAAGATGAATTAGTGTTAAGTTATTCTTTAAGCAACACATGCAAAGAACAGTGAAGATGAGGTTAAAATGAATTTCCCAGATGACAGATTTTCAGGTATAGATACAACATTGCATATTGCACATGTATACTTGGTATTGGTTAAAGTGCATACGTTCTTTTAATAGAAGAGGAGCTGGGTTTTAAGAAGGTTCAGGTGAAAATGATGACTTGAAAGAAGAAGGTGAAGAATGCAGGTAGCATAAAATAGAGTTTGCTTTTTATTTCTTTGTCACCTCGGCTTGCTCCATTTCTCTCTCCCTCTCACCCTGGAGGGAGTTCTGCTCATTAGAGCAGTGAGCCCTGCAACCCTACAGGGATCAGTGTCACAGCCAGACAGTGACACACACACACAGAGCAGCCTAATGCGCCAAGTACCCACACACATACATACCCTTATCATCTGCCGCACACACACTGACATACATGCTTTCATCTTGCTGCTGTTTTGACACCTCGTCCCTAGAGGGGAGCAGCTTAAAGATGCACCTCTCTCCCCTCTTCTCAATCCCCTGCAACTCCCTGTGTCACCTCTACCTGGGGCCGTCTCCCTCTCACCCCCTCTCACTGCTCTGTTAAGCTGACGGGTAATATGATGATAGAAATGCCACAGACCTGAGGGCGGATGGTGCTAGTCAAATGGAATGCCTAGTCAAACCTTGAGGGAATTCTGTCACGCTCCCTAGGTTCCCTCCCCGGGAACTTTGGGAAACCTTAAGTCAACAGCAAGCATTAGGTTTTTTTTTTTGGTTTTTTTTGTCCCTATCAGAGGCGTAACTAGGCTCCATTTTTTTAAAAAATACAGTAGTACAGAGACAAAGACCAAATACATTTGGCTTTGAAATGGTAAAGGGTCAACATCTGCTCAGAAAAGCTAAAAGCGGATTATTTATTTCCAGCAAACCTGAACATACATTTACAATAAGGGATAACAACATTTCTGTTTATTATAATTTTGATTAGTTTATTAACAGTGCAGGTGTTTTGAAAAGTTTCATCAGCTTTCTTGCAATGATTCGTTTATCCACCACTTGATGGCAGTCTTGAAATTGTAAAGGCTTCTCTTGAAAATGTGTCTGCAACCTTCAGTGTATGCTCCAGTGTGGGCATAATGAGCAATACATGCTCAGATTTTTCCATACACAGTCAAAAATAATTCTGTCTGCTCCATATCTGTCTGTTGTCTTTAACAGGTACGCCATCCCCCCTGAGCATGGGAAGAGACTGGAGCGTCTGGCTACAGGTAAAATAATAATTTATATTCTCTTTCTATTCTCCATATAAATGGAGATGGGAGGGCTAATTTAATAATTATTCACTAATGATGGCAGCACAGAGAAGCAGGTCTGCATTAAAAAACAAAGTACAACACATAAATTAAACTCAGCGATGAGAGGGCACTAGAGATAATGGCAAAGCTACAGATGCAGCATGCTAATGAGCTCTGACAACAAACATGCAAACACCGCTACTAGTAAAGATGTAAACTGAAGCTTAGTGTATTGACAATCACTTTAGGGAAATTCATACTGTAAGGCATTAGTAGACTAAATAAAATGTAATGCATATGATTGCAGTTACAACTGAGTCAATTGTTTCAAGTGAAGAACCACAGCTAAATTCATACCTACACTTTACACACCCATGTAAAGTGAATGTAAAATGAGGCTGTTAGGTCTAAGTGTGTGATGCTGATTACTTCACTGGATAAGTAGCTACGAATATCACAGTAGGACAACATGTGCCTAGTTGTTACAGACAGCCATCCAGATTATTTCAGTATCATTATCATTATATCAGTGTTTTTTATTTTGTCTGCCTTCTACTCTGTTAATTTTGTCTGTGCGTGTGTTTTTGTCAGGTTTCTTTCCCAACAGCTTCAAGGGGTGTGAGGCTTTTCTTCGTCACAAGATGACTCTAATCTCCCCTTCCATACTGAAGAAGTATGGCATTCCCTTTGATAAGGTACTTACTTTGTTTCTTGCCAATAAAATTATTAGTGCTCATTTTGACTGATTTCAGAAATCTGCAGTGGCTTATTTTAATTATTTTCTTTTTTTTTGTTTTACATCCTGAGTTTTGAAAACCAAAAGTACATTTCAGTGTTTTGTCACTCATCTTTCCCCCTGTGTATTTCTCCCTTCCCATCCTAAATTGTCAGATTACTCAGGAAGCTGGAGAGTTCATGATCACCTTCCCTTATGGCTACCATGCTGGTTTCAATCATGGCTTCAACTGTGCGGAGTCCACCAACTTTGCCACTGTGCGCTGGATAGACTATGGCAAAGTGGCCACACAGGTAACATTTACTTCAATTTTCCTTAAATCTGTGCAACGGCTGACAAAGAAGTGTCTTGGTGAATACAGTTCATTTTGGGTAAAATCGTGGTCAAACAGTATCAAACACAACAGATAGTAAGTTGGGCTCAAAATGAAAACGGCAAGACCTCTTTACGTTTTTCTAAAGCACAGACAATATTTTTCCTCTTTCTTTCCTCTAGTGCACATGTAGTAGCGACATGGTAAAGATATCCATGGAACCCTTTGTGAAACGTTTTCAACCTGACCGGTATCCTAACTGGATGCTGGGCAAAGATTCTACACCTATTGACCACACACATGCCACTCCCAGTACAACACCGGAGCTGCAGAGCTGGTTGCAGAGGCGGCGCAAGACCAGAACGGCTAATAAAGGGTACTTGATTCATACTCTGATAATGTTTCTTCTGTTTTCTGTGCTATACTGTTACAGAGCGTCGTCTTCAGCTAATGGTGCTAGTGGGGTTTTAATCTGGAGCAGGAGTGATACTAACAGTATTTTTACAATATACTTTTAATATAAACACTGTCCTAATGGATGCTAATAAATATAAACTAATTAAATTCTATAATAGGAAAAGAACATTGATTTGTTTCCTATTCAACATTTGGAGATGCATCAGATTGTGCAGATGAACTAAAGACTTGGTGACTGTGATGGTTAGTGACCTAATGTATCTGGCCAGAGGTATTTGGTAGTTGTAAAAGCCAAATACCCTTGTTTCCTAAGTTTCAAAATTCCACACTTTGCTTTCATTGCTTCTCAGTGTTAGTCAGGGTGTTTGAGTCTCAATCTTCTTCGATCGGTGTCCCTTCTTACAGCAGCAGCCACTCTCGTACACGCTCCAAGCGCCTCAGAACCTCAGAGGAGCCTGTTGGCCTGGATAGCAGCTCAGCATTGAGCAGCAGCAAGAGGAAAGGCGTTGGTGGTCCGCCTGGGCCCAAGTTGCGAAGGCCTGTGGCAGAGACAACCTGCAGGGAAGAGGAGAAAGAGAAGAAAAAGGAAGCAGAGTCAAAGCACAACCAGAATCAGAACTCTGTTCAGCTTTCTGGTAAGAGACTGACTGATGGCATTGGGAAGGCATTTGAGACATCACTTTGATCTGAAGAGTGCACAAACGGGCCTGGTAGTGAGTGTGTACGTGTGCATGATTGAGACGGTTTCTCTTTGTACCTATTTTGTTAAATTATTTTAATTTCTCTCAACAGAGAGCTATAAAACATTTTTTAGTTTTTGTTCACTTGATGGTAGATTTCACATGTTATTCATCCTTGTTTCCTCAACAGGTCCTTGCAGACAGATGTGTGTGGTCAAGGTAAATCGAGTTGAGAGTACTAGCTTGGGATTTTCTAATAAGGAGCCATCCCATACCTCTCCCTGCAGCCCCTTCCCCTCCCCTGTTTCACGAGAGAAGAACGACCTAAAGGCAGAGACCGTCACTCATACTGACCCTCAACATCTCTCAGGGTCAGCGGTCATGAGCAGGACTCCTGAAGGACTCGGACAATGGCCTGAGGCTACCCAGATGCATCCTGAAATTAATAAGTCAAGGCGTTGCTCTCCTGAAGCACACAACCTCTCGACTTCTCAGGACTGCTCTACCAGCGTCCCTCCCCTAGAGGCCAACAAGCTCAGCTCATCTTCCCACACAACAAGCACTTCTGCTGAGACTGAGATATGCTTGTGTCCCCCTGACTCTGAAGCTCAGACATCTTGTTCCTCATGTAGAGAAGACACTTTAAGCCTAACACCAAACACTGACAGCTTCTTGGACACAGGTACTGAAAATAACACTAACAACTCTACTAAAGCAGAGAAAATGGACACAGTTGTTGATCCAAAACATATCAATCCATACTCCACTACAGAAGCACTTTATGATCTCAAAACTGAGCCAGTAGAGGGGGATAGTTACACATCATGTTGCTCCTTCTCCACTTCAGGACACAATTGCAGTTTAGAAAAAAGCAACACTGAGGAAAATCTTTTCCCTCCTCTGCTACAGAGGAATGCAGTGGATATGCCACAACTCACTCCAGAGCCAGCAGATAAGGTTGGAATTTCCTCTTTGCCACCCGTACTGATCCAAGAGATGCCTTCCCTCACCCCGGCTGATGATGGCCTGACTGACATCCCAAAATCTAGATCACGCAGTCACCAGGTTGCACCTGTGCTTCAACGGGAGACGCCAACTGGCTCTCCGTCCTCACATGGAGCCAAACAGGAAGAGAGAGAAACTGCCTTAATGATGTCACAAGACCCTCTTATGGTAGAACATGCCAACAACTGGCATTTAGATTCCCCATATAATTGCGAAGCGGCTGCAATGTCTGGTTTAGAAGGAAACACGGCTCATTTAACCACCAATGCTATGCACAAAATAACATCTGGTGGTGTCCATGAAATGCTAATAATGCCAGAAATTGCTGCAGAAAAGGATCATACAAAGCTGGAAAATGTTACTACTGGACAGGGTGACGCTTCCCCTCACCAGCTAGTTCAGAGCACTGCACCTCAAACAGAGCAGCAATACAGCTTAACAGAGTTGGCAAGTAAAGATAACTCAAAGGTCCCAGCTCAAAGAGACAGTGCATTGAGTCTGAGCAGCACTGGTTCTCTTTTAACGGGTACCTCAAACAATATGCCCCCAGACCCTTCCCCTCCATTATGCACTCAAAGTGACAGTGACTCAGTATTACAACTCCACCACCACACTTCATACTCTCCTTCGCATTGTACTTCCCAGAACCCATACATTGAGGCCAAACCTTTCTCCAGCAGCATCTGGAAAAACTTCAATTCCCAGGGTCCTGCAGTACTCATTCAGAGTTTGCACCCAGAACTCCCTTCTGACTTCACCCATGACCCCCTACCTTACACCATGTGGACTGAACCTCAATGCAAAGAGGTCACAGACCTGGAGGACCCAGAACAAGAACTCCGTGAGTCAGAGAACCAGGAAGAGGAAGGTGGGCCTCTCACCTGGGCCCAGCTCGAGCCCACGTCGCTAGTTTCAGTCGGTGCTGTTGAGCCCCTGGGGCTTTGCGGAGACTATGACCTCCACAGAGGGGAAGCGGATGGGTCTGAAGCCTTGTCCTTGTGCAGGGAACTGGGGAGACAAAGGGAAGCAGAGGAGAGTCTACGCTCAGATTCTGCTGTTTCACCTCTCGGGATAGGAGGAGTAGAACAGGATGGGGTGTCTGATATGGAAGAAGGGGGATCTGATGGTGAAGAGGCAGAGCAGCAAAGTAGTGCCAAGGGAGAGAGCAGTAGTGACTCAACTGATGAGGAGGAAGAAGAAGAGGAAAATGATACAAGTAACTATGAGTGTGATGAATCAGGCCTGGAACCTGGGGAGGTTTGTCCTGTGAGTGCCCTTCTACACACAATCACACACATTGTCTTTTGCTCAATCTTTATACAAATACAGATGATTTACACTCTAATGCCTTTCAACGGTGCCTGTTCCTGTCAGTACCCTGCGCTGTCAGTGAAGAAGACCACTAAGAGCTGGCGTCACCCACTCAGGAAACCTACTGCAAGGGCTGTACCCACTGCAGTCAAACAGCAGTCTGCCAGTGATGATGGTGGGTGCACGCACACACACAGTTCATTGAAAGGTATCTGGAAGGTTTGGCCATAAATAGACTCCCAACATTCAGACAGCGACACATGCACATATGGTTAGCCAAGAACCATGCTCATTTCAATAAAATCACAGGGACATTTCCTGTTGTGGTCGGCGCTGCATAGTGGGTGGCACCAGGCCAGAAACCATTATCCTTTGACTTCTGGTGGTTGCATTGCACTTAACCAGAATACAGTTGCCATAACCTTTTTTTTTTTTTTTTTTTTTTTTTTTTTT
>JAVQJV010062533.1:0-44762 GCA_036024995.1 Gadopsis bispinosus | reverse complement strand
CCAACACCTCAATGGGACCAGCACCACTGTCAGGTAGATCAGTCGGTTCTTTTTTTTAATATTTTTTTATTTTTTAGAGCAGCAGTAAACGATACCGTGACAAAGCACACAAAAATGTACCTCCTACAGGATCTCCACCTCTGCTCCCACTTCAAGAGCAAGGCGGTGCGACATGCAGCGGCGTACCGCAGCTCAAACTTCCCCTTCCTCTTGAGGGGAAGCCATTTTATTGTGTTCCACTGAGATAATTGCCAATCCTTTAAATGAAAGGGTTTTCTCAGTGCTCTGGTAATTACTAGATACGCTGCAAGGGTCTGGTGAAGGAGGGGGGAGGTAGAGAGACAAAAAAAAAAAAAAAAAAGGAGAAGAAAACATGACAGGCAGGTATTAAAATTCAATGGGTGGGGCAGGAAGGAAGTCGAGAGAGGGATGTGTTGGAACAGAGAGAATGAGGGAGGGCTGGAGAGAGGGAGGCACGCTCTGCTGCTGTAGCCTCTGTTTGGGGTTGTGGAAGGACATGTTTATGGTCTGAGGGTTGGGCTTTTTTTTTTTTCTTTTTCATTTATATTTGTTTGATCCGGTAGAGCGATCCTGTGCCAAGTGCCAAAGACACATCTGCTCCTGGGCAAACCTTCGCCATGGTAAGGTGATTTATGTGGTGATCACTGACCTCTTTTCCTAAATCACTGGTCTTTTTTTAGGAACCTCCCGTCACATTTGGAGTAGCTGAGCCGAGTTGAATAATTCTCTCAGACAGTACAAATTACACACTGCGCTTCCTACTCAGTATGCTGAGGAATGTCTCTCAGTGATGATGGAGAGATTGAAAACCAAAGCAAACTGTAACTGCACATGCAGTTATACACCTCAAAAGGTTTCTGGATACACTGGCAGAGTTTCATAGCAGAGCTGTGTGAATCACCTCAGGTAAACACACACAGGCCAACGGAATAATTGTGGGGTACAGTTGATGGGATTACACACTTATTAACTATTGCTCTTTCACAGGTTTTTGAAAATAGGTTAAAGCCAAACCTTAGTGTCCAAGTTGACATGGCAGCACACGTTAACAACAAACAAAGATTCAAAAAGTGTCTCCATCAAAGTTGTCTTTTTCTTGTTAAGGCCTGTTTTCTAATGTAGTATGACAAGCGTCTTTCCCTCCAGAAGGGATAGAAAACTGCGTAGGAAAATACAACCATATTGGCAGACGATTGTGCGATTCTGGAAAACCCTGGATTACTATATTTAATGCAAACATTTGTAAAATTGTTGCGAATGCATCTGCATCTGTCATGTGAGGTTCTGTATTTGTCATTGGGTAGAGAGAATGGCACAAACTGCCTTTTTGTATCTTACTTGTAGTGAGTGAAGATTCAAAAACTACAAAAAAAGCACTGATGGGACCAACACTGGATTACAATCTGGGAACTGCCCTGGGGCCCCAGACCACCAGGGGTCCCAAAAGTTAGGGAATTTGCTCCACTGAAGTACAACATCAAGGAAAGACCTGCATTTTAAACTCATGTTGTGGCTGCGTCTTGCAGAGGGGAGCTCTACAAAGTGCACATCAGTAAAATGTATATCAGCCATTGTGCAGGTCCCACAGCTATCCAAGTTAATGTAGCTCCTGCCGTGTAGTGCAGATGTCCTGCAGTGTTGACAGGTATGTCTATCTAGACCTATCAAATGATCTTTTTACATGCCATCAGGTATCATTTACACACTTTCCCCTGTGGTCCCTGTTCCTGGAGAATGGACCCTCAGATGACCATAGTGCCCCCGGGCTTGTCAAAGGAGCGCCGGTCTGCTGGCCTGATGGAAAAAGGTGTGCTCTTAGCTTGTTATGTGACACATAGGGGAGACCAGGCCAGAAGAAGGTGAGGTGGAGGTGTGGAGGGTGAAGGCGCACAACAATGGCACCTCTTGGGAGTCGGGAGGGTCCATCAGTTAAGTGCGTTTTCCTGCCATTTGAGACAGTGAAATCTGGTCAAATTGGCATCCTCTTGAGTTCCGAATGCATGACTTATGTGAATGAGTGAAGGTTGGCGGTAGGTGAGATTGGGGGTGTGTATGAGGGGGCTGGTACTGCCTTAATTGATACTTTCAGCTCTTCCGAAAGAGGAGTGAAACCCTTAGTAGTGCTGAACAGTGGCATTCCAGGTCAGACTGGCTGTCTCTATGGCGATGGCTAGGGGGGAGGGCGAGCTCCGCCATTCGTGGATGAGATTGGATACTGGAAATGGATATGGAGTGACAAGTCAGCGCCATGGGCCACATTACACAAGGCTTAGGCATCCTTCACTCGGGCCAAGAGATTCGACGGGGCGGGTTATCCAGAGGGTCAATGTACAGTGGGCCCGAAGGTCAAAACACAACAACATGTCACAAAACACAATAACATTGCAGATTACAGAAAGGGAGGGACAACACTCCTTGTTTGTGATTGGACTAAACCAAGTCAATTCAGAGTTTATTAGTGCTAGATTGGATCAACCTGAGAAACTGTTTTAGAACGTTGCAGGATAAAGTTGCAGTGGTGTGATCTGGCCCATCTCAGCTCGACTCAGGCTTGCTAAAACTAAACTGTCATCACAAACGCAGCGTTACTTATTTGCATGTATTAATCACAGCATTCGCAATAATCACGCAAAATCAGCAGGGGGAGGCGCGTAGAAACGGTTACCAAGCTGTTTTCGGTTTGCAGCTGCCTCTCTCTCTCTCTCTCTCTCTCGTTGACTGTCTCTTTTGTCTCTTTGCAAATCTTTGGGCACGTTTAAGGCCATTTCAAACCAGAGTGTAAATAAGTTGCCAGACAGCAAGACAACCAATCACAGCATTGCAGAGAGATTTAGTCCCCCTGGTTGATCCAATCTAGCACCGCCCCCCTTAGCACATCTACTGAATAAACCCTGAATTCCCTTGAGTTTGGTTTAATCACCAACAAGAAGAGTTATCCCTCCCATTCCGTAATCTGAAATGTCATTATGTTTTGTGAAATGTTGTTGCGTTTTGACCTTCAGGGACACCGAAGTCAAGGGCCATCACAGCATCACAACCACAGACATACTTCCTATACTGAAGGCTGTAGTGCTTGCAGTTGGCTGAAGATGAAAACAAAATGGCTTGTGGACTTGTTTGGAAGATCTTTGTATCTTCAATGAGATTGTTCTAGCTAAAATCAATATTGTGTCCATCCATATTGCAGGTGAAGAGATACAGATTTTTCCCCCTCACGTTTAAAACAGATATGTATTTACTCCAATCCTTCTCAAAAAGGTTGATGGACTTGCATGTTCTGAAATTCCAGTTGAGAGCACTTGGAACGTACATCCATAAAACATGAAAACCACATTTCATATATAAAGGATTTGTAAGTGTTGTTGATACAAATTCCGATATGATATAATGCTGTCAAACTCCTGTCATAGTTGTTAATCCAACAAGTGCTGTATACCCGCAACAACAATGTTGGTGCCCAGTACGACACAAAACCGTACGGCAAAATTCTTCCACAGCTTGCCTTTGTATTGAATGACAAGGCCTTAAATGTGCACATCCAATGTTTCATGTCCTATGGACCAGTACAGTGGAACAAGATAACACTTGCTCTTTCTATACAGCCTGGGAACTACAACAGCATACTTTGTGTAGCACGAGAGTCTGTTCAGGAATTTTGCAACATGATGTATAGATGTTTTGTAGGCTTACGTGGGCTGGGCACCTTGAGCGCATGGTGCCGACATAAAATCAATCAATCAATCAATCAATCAAACAGAGCTGACCCACTGACAGGAGGTATTTCGAGATCTGAAAGTAATAATTGCATTATACACAGTCCTATCTATTCAGTCAACTCAGCAACGCCCTGTTTGCAGAGACATATATGCTTTCTTTTACAAGGGGATATTATTTTACAGTCTCCTGACCTTGGGTACACGGAGCGAAACACAACACCGCCCACCAGTCTATTTCTGTATTTGTCTTACAGTAAGCTGCCAGTAATTGAATCATGCTCTCCAGGACTGCTAGACATGAATGGTGCTGCGGGCCCATTCAGACTTAGTCACAGTGGTTAAGGAGAAGACATACTCTTGCAGCTACTATACCTAATGTAGTATTTGGCCGAGTGAGATAAATCCAGGTTGTCTTTCCTTCGCTTTGTTTTTAGCACTTGAACCGCGAGGCTTTACGTGTCGACTTAAGTTCTTCTACACTTCTATATATAATGTTAATAGCAACAGAAGTGTGTTGCATCTTTAAAAATACCACATAAATAATACAGAGAAAGTCAGTGCTAGCAAGTGTATTTGGCACCAAGGTAAATTTGTCATGACTCACGTCTTCAGAACGCAGTGCCTTTTGACAGATTACACCCAAGAGTGTGATGTTAAACAGTGGAGGACAAGACACAACCAAAATGTTGACTATCAAATGCCAAGGGCAAAGTTTTTCAGTTAATCTGTGCAACAAACTGATGCAAAAGAGGTCGATGGATAAAGAAAAACGTGTCTACCTCGACGTCTGTCACGTCTCTTCTGTAAGAAATCCACAAATTAACCACACCTCTGGTTGTGTAACAACTCCGGATCTAGGTGATTCCCTTTGGCAAGAAAACAACAACCCTTTCTAAAGATAGATAAACTGGTCTATTCGCATGCTGTCAACTGCTTAATCTTAAAACTAACAAACCACAAACTGAAAATCACTGGCTTCCCAATAACAAGGTCAGATTTGGAGCTACTAATTCACCTAAGTGTGTAATCAAAATAACTTAATGAACAGGCCAGCTACACTACACAGGCATGAAAACGAAAGTGTTCATTCAATAGGAATGATGATGAGTTAATGGCAAAGGAAATTACACTTTATTATCACCATAACAAGTTATGTTATTAGTCTTAGTTTGAAGAACCTATACGCTCATTTACGTAAAATTTGTTTGGAAAAAGAACCAACTGGTTTCTAGACTTTGGCTGTGGAAAGTCAGGTGGGCCAATTGCAGTGAATATCAAAACGTGGTCAGCAAAAGGCAGGAGTGAGCCATTAAGGTGCCATTTTGGAGGCCCATGAGTATTTGGGCAACACAGTTACCCCTGTTACTGCAACTACCCAGCATTACTGCTACAAGACTGCACAAACAGTTCCTCTTAAGGCTGGTGAGAACAGCACTGCAGCAGTGCATCAATCCCAAAAAAGTAGAACTTTGCTGGCTGCCATCTGTTTGCAATTTTGTGTAAATCCATTCTAAGAGCAGAGCAAAGGTCTTCAGAGATAAGCATCTTCCGGGCAAAACTTTCTCAGATGAGGGTCTCTGCTCTAATTTGCGTCCATTATCTATATTTATGCCCTCTGTAGTGTACTTAAGTAGTTTGTGAAAGGCCTGTTTGGTAATAGCATTTACAGTAATACATAAATTTTGAGCTGACTTGACTTGGGGGGTCCTCAGGATGTGAAGGACTGAAAAGCGACGCTATCACGTAGCCAGTGTGCGTTCAGGTTTAGCAGCCTGTTGCAGTCTGGGTTGCGATTAAGGCTTTGATAAGGCATTGTTGATGGGCTGTGGAAAAGCGTTTTATCACTGGAGCATAATAGCGTGCATAAAAGCCATGAACCTGTGCTAAATACATACGAGGCAGCACACGCCCACACGCACACACACATACACACCTTGTGATTGCAGCACCTTTCCTGCAGATTATCTCTGTGAAAGAATGGCGGGATCTAGGGGCCTCTTTTCCCCTCCCTGCCTCTCTTTCTCTGCATGTGTGTGTGTGTGTGTGTGTTGTATCTCCATGCCTCCCCACACACTCCTTTGCTCTCTCTTTCTTCTTCACCCCTTCCCTATCTCTTTCCACCTTTCTCTTGGTTTATTCCTTCCTCTCTGTTTCGCCCTCCATGCCCGAGTGCAAGGTGAGGATCACAAAAGGAACACCTGGCACATACGGATGTGGTCCTCCTCGTCTCATTGTCGCCCCCTCCCCTCCTCCCCTCCTCCCCCCGATGACTCCCTTTTCAGAGAGGTGCTCGCAAGAATGGCAAACAAGGCTTTCAGCGGTAGGAGGAAGGAGAAAGAGGAGGAGGAGGTGCCCCCCCACCACTACCTCCACCAGTCACCCCCTTCACCCCCCCCCCCTCCCTTCTCAGCTTGCCTTTCACACGCCAGGAAGTGCTATTCAGACCAGGAGCTGCATGTACATGTCCCTCTCAACTAGTAACACCTCACTTTTTTCTCTTTCTCTTCTCTGAGTGCACATACAGTATATAGGTGTGTGCGTGTGTTTGTATGAGAATAAGAGAATAAACGGAGGGATGGGATAGACAGAAGCAAAATAGTGAGAAGTGAGTATAAGGAAATAGAGAAAATGTAGAGTTTGTGGTTTATCTTCTAACTGATAAAACTTCAAAAAGCATGTGACCCAAGTAGAACTTTCTAAAATGTTCAACTGGAAACCATTTGGTAAATTGACTACAATTTATTTCATGTCCTCTGGGGTTCCATAATAATTCCCATTGAGATCAATTCAATTTTAATAAAAAACACACAATATTGAATTATGAGGCTGTAACTTCTAACTCTGCTCCAGACTAACAGAGAAACGTTCACCTTGAATTCACTGTGTACAGCCACCAGTCTGGCTGAGCCTCTATATATCTTATTATGACTGTCATATATCTGATTAAATACTTGAAAACCCACACACAAGGCTCCCAAGAATCAACTTTACACTTTACATTCTACTGCTTTATGTTTAGGCTGGGTTCCACGCAACCTTGGGATTTAACGCATACTCTGCAGGGTGATGCAAACTTTGTATGAAATAAAACGAGGAGAAACAGAAGATCATAGTTTTGGCTGGATATTTTGTGTATTTAAATAGAGGGAAACCGTCTTGGTCTCAGTATTTGGCTGAGATATGAGTTCAGGCCTTTATCTTGACATAGCCTTCAGTCATTATAGTGATAAAACATGGGAGGCACAGGGTCCTCGTTGTCTGATTTTAAAACGAGGTCTAATCAACCACCTGGGTGCATTCTCATATTTGGGTTTCTGGTCTTTATAAAATAAATAAATGCAAGGTGACTCAATGCCAATACAATAACTTAAGACGACATTTGTCTGGCTGCTAAATTATTTTTGCCCGATATCACTTCAACATGCAGGCATACGTTTTAGCAGGACCTGTTCGTGCGTCTTAGGAATTCATACGTCAATTCAATAATGTTGATGTGACTGTGACTTGACTGCTAGAATCAAAGATTACCCAAAGCTGCCAAGTGGTAATTTCTCGCCGATACTAAACAGGAAATAAGAGTCTGGAATGCAAAGGATGTCCGATTTGACTTTTTATCCATTCTCCTTTGTAATCAACAGGCTGTACTTTCGGCAAGAGAAACCAGATGTGCTGACTATTTTTAAAGTTGTAACACATGGGAAAAGACTGGGGTAGGCTTGACATTAACTAGTTCATGCGACGTGTCCGGTCCGACTGCATCGAAAGATTAAATAGTTCCAAACAGCCAACTAAAAGGCCGGGGTGAGGCATGATGAACTGAACAAATGGGGATGAAGGCGTACATTTTTACAATGTCTCTACTCAAAGGCATCGATGGTGTTGAACTCAGTTGTACACATGAGAAGAGCGTACATCCTTCGCTTACGTGGCCAATCACCGTGTGAAGTTGCCATCCGGATTGACTGTTCTGCAAAGTTATAAAACCTGTCAGCTAGAGCCAGCCCCAATTCTGACGTTGGAAAGATGTAGGGGGACAGATGCATTCAGTGATGCTACACACACTTCCAATGAAACATTCTGGTTCCTTATCAAAATAACTGGTAGTTCATTGATTAGGCGACGCAAGGAAAGTTACTTAGCAAAAGCTCTGATAATTCAGTTTCAAACGAAATATTAAGGGGATTCAGACGGTTGGTCTGACAATAAAGCAATCGTATTACGTCACCTCGCTTTTCAGAGAAATTGAATTTTTTTTGACATTTTATAGTCAAAATGGTTAATCGATTCATAAAAAGTCTGATAGATCATTAATGAAAATAATCTTAGTTGCAGTACCCAAACTGCACCCCGCAGAACTCAAACTTATGTCTCCCACAGTGAGACACTGTATACAGCATGTGAACTCTTGTACAGTCTATTACCACGTACTGTGAAAGCATATGGTGTCATAGGTTGACATCACTAAGACAATGAGTCAAATGGATAAAGGAAATGTAATGTATCAAATGTTTGGGCGATGGTGCTTTGATGGTCAAATTAGCTGTTCGGTGTCTTCAAATCTGAGTGGTGACAAGCTACAGAAACCGAAACAAACTGAGATGTCCCGTCGGCTTCCTTTTCGTGGGAATCTCACTGAACCACCGTCAGGGCGAGATAGAACCCTCAGGAGGGCGGCCCCCTCGTCGGCACCCTTTCTCCCGTCCTACCACCTTTTGTTGAATCATAGTAATAAAAAAAAAGGAGAAAAACCATGACAAAACACTTGAGAGGAAAGGTCCCCAACCTGGGATTTCAAAGAGAAAAGGAATCGGGGCTTGAACATCAGCACCACGGCTCGACATGATTAAGCTCCTTTTCACACATCAGTGCAGGTACTGGTATGTTATATGTTAGGGAAAAAAAGTCTTTGTTAAGGTCAGGATGTTGTTGTAAGGCCACCGCTTGTTTCCAATGACAGAAATTAAAGCTATCACTGTGAAGCATCAGCAGCAGCCAACCTGCATGTGCTGGGTGCAGGGCCGTGCAGGCGAACTGTGTAAGAGTGTGTCAGCTAAGGGGCGTGGTGTGTGTACTGTGACGGATCGTGTATGTGTGTGCGAAGGGGTGCACATGGCCTTCTCAAACACAAGAGGGTTGATTTTGTTTTACCCCACTCTAAGACAAACATCCGGAGACAATGTTACACAGTCTTTTATACATATTCTATACTTACATTATACATTTTCACTTGTACAAATGTATATGCAGATGACGCGTGAAAGGAAAACCCTGAATAAATAAGTGGATGGACATAACTCTGGCTGGTACATCAGCACAGGGCATGACATCGCTGAATGGTCTGATGAAATTTATGTAAAATCATATGTTACGGCCTTCACAGCCACCTGGTTGTAACCCAATTAAACCCCTACAGGAGATAATGGAGCACTGTGTTAGATAGTGATCATCAAACACCAACTTGGGAGAAATCTATGCTATCAGTATCTTTGGCAACTACAGTTGCCATGTTCCCATCAGTATTATATTTGATGAAGCCGGATACTTTTGTGCAAATCCTTGCATGTATGAGATCTCAGTTTAAAGGATCCCCTTATCTGTGTGCGATTGTTTGACACTGCAGGTAGAGCACCTGTGTTGCGTTGTGTTACTGTTAAGATCCTCTATTGTTCTTGAGATTATATTTGTACCTTTGATACTGAAGAGGATATTTTAATTTCTACTGTGCAGTTTGTTTTCACTTTAACAATATTTAACAAGTGCATTGGCATCTAAGCCTGTAACGTGCGTCGCTGCCAAAGCCGAGAGTATTGTAAAAGGCTTTTTTTTCATCTTATTCTCATAGTTGTGTCCATTCCAACTATAGGTAGAGATTTGGGAAATTTCACTAAAACAACACACATCTATCTGTATATGCAAGAAATATGTCAAACTCGTGAGGCTCGAGAAAATAATATAGAAAAATAAGTGAAATATTCCTTTATACCACTAATCCCTCTTGTTACAGAGACCTGTAAGTCTCTGGCAAATTTTATGGCATTTTAACGGCAAATATCTGATTCCAGTGTAAAATTATTGCCACTCGATAGCATGCATGCATATGCACACAGCCAGAGCAAATACAACAAAGCCCGCTATACAGTGTGACAGAGAGCTGCCCAGACGTCCTCTCTGCAATCCAACTTCCTGTTTGCACAGGAAGTACACTGCTGCTTGGAAAGTAGGCAAACAGGGAGGCATACAGAGAGGAGGAGGCCGGGCCTGAGGATGGGTTGTGTGCACATATAAGCGAGTGTGTGTTCATATTTGAGCGCATGCTTGCTTCAGGAAGACTGTGACAGCTTTACTGTGCCGTCAGGTATTTATAACCTACAACCTTTTTAGAGCCCCTAACCCAGGACCCAGCCAGCCTCTCTCTGTCTGAGGCCCTCGCCACAACGGGCCCCCACTGTACCGTAACTCCATAGCACTTCGGGCCCTGTAAATCTTTCAGCGAGGGGACTACAATGTGTGCGTACATGCGCTCATGAGGTTCCAACTCCTGCTTATGACAACAGACGAGCCATCGCGGTCTTAAGAGCGCCTATTTGCCTGTCAAACTTAATCTTGGCTCGCAGGTCGACTGGAGGTGGCTTTTACCGTCTGTCAAGAAAGAAAGAAAAAAAAAGCGGAGCGGATATTTTAGGGGTGGAAAGTGGCACATACCATAAATAGCTCGACTTTCACAGCTAGGAATCCCATTTTCAGTGGGAGGCATGTTTATATATATAAATATATATACTATATATAATACTTACTGTCTTATATCCTGTGGGTTGTTTAGCTTCATTGACACCCTCAAACACACAATCTATCTCTCTTTAACCCTCCCTCCTTGTTTCTTTGAAGACAAAAGTGCCTCAGATATCTTCATCTAACCAATCACAATTGTTCATGAAATAATTTCCTCTCTGTAGTGTCAGCATAATGAGCATATTTCACCTCAAAGTGCCTGTTCGATTTTAATATTTCCATTTACACTGACTGTGCACTTTCAAACCTCCCTGTTCATGTACAGAAACTGTATTTCCTCAGCAGAATATCCTGAGTAAGAATACTTCATTAAAATGTCTACTATGACCTGTTTAAGACATTTTCTCCTGCATCTATGTAACAGATATGAAGTTGACTTTTTCCCTGTATCGCCTTCGTCCACGCACAGGTCCCAGAGCAAAATAACTTATTACTGCTTATTTCCTTCTACGGCAAAAAGGTCGTCAGTCAAAAGTGTGTTCTGTGCAAAGAAAATGCATGCAAACTGCTTTTGCAGTTATCTTCTGCATCTCAGTACTTCTCCGAGGGACTGCTAAAAGTAATTCATCTACGCTGACAGCCATATGGTATACTGCTCTGCTCCACAAACACTCTTAAAATGTGGAGCCACAAACCAGGGAAAGAGGAGGAAAAAGAACACATATCCTGACAGGGCATCTTTTCTTGCTATCTCGAAAAGAAAGCAAACATTTGCTGGCAACGACACACATCAATATTAAAACCCTGATTGAAATGCAGCCTCGCAAATGTTTCCCCCGAAAAACAGAGAGTAGTCCATGCATCTATAATTTGACCATACGTCTATAATTTGTACCGATTGGGTAATATTTGTTTATCTAACCATCGGTTCCAACTGTGTTTGGGCATACAGGGACGGTAATTTCACTGTTGGTTAATTGACTGTTTCAGGGAAATGAAGCGGCATGTGCCGCCACTGACGGAGGTGGAATGTAGAGTACATATTTGCCAGTTGAAATAACTGTAATATGGCAAGGGGGGGGCAGCTCAGTCAATCAAATTACTGAGTTTAGTCAGAGCGATAGGACAGACAAGAGAAGAGCTGCTTTAATTCAATTTGGATGGCATGCTGTCTCAGCTGGGTGTGGCAAAAAACTATATATGATTCTAGATGGCGTGTGTAGGGATGACCGCATTTCACAGTGGAACTATTAAATGTACAGAGATTCAGCATAAATCTTCTATAACCAGTAAGTGTGTCCTACCAAGGATCCATCCACACTAATAGTGATTGTGTTCTGCCGAAAGCCAATTTTCCTTTGTGTATAAAGCAAGAACTCTCCCTGTCAAGTCATTATTGTCCATTTACATCTTAGAAATAGTGGAACCATCTGCCAGTGCAGTAAAAATACTTGCACCTCCTTTCAATAGAAATTTATTTCAAGAATTTTCCCGTAAGTTACTGTATCATGAAGCAAGAGTAGAATAAGGCAAATCAAGGCACTAGAGTCAAGAATGCAAGGATTACACATTGCAAAAACATCCCTTATTATGTATTTTATGTCTGTAATTGATTCCTTAAAATCATCTGAAAAACGCCCGGGCAGTAAGGATGTTAAGTTCTAATGCAAATCAACTTGTACTTTGTCAACAAGTATTTTGAAAAGCCAAGTTTGCTTCTTTGCCTGAATTGTATCTTGTTTTACAATAGTCATATTCAAAAAGAAAACTATAAAAAAAACATACTTTCAAAAGTGGATTTCTATTCAAAACAGGCTTAACATTTCTTAATGTGCTGGCTCTTTTCTTTGTATGTATTCATAATTTAATTATTTGACAAAAATGACTTAATACTGAGATTTTTAGCACTGTAGAGTCTGGACTGTCTGCTGCGTTTACCACAGTATGCGTCGTTGCACTCAAGGTTTTATTGGACTGTGTACTTTACGGTAATGTGTGTGACACAGTCCTGTTAGTTGTCAGAATGTCTCTGCTGCAACGTCACCAAGCGATTTCTGCACGTTTATTTTACCGGTCAGTCCGAGTGATTCCGAGTCGAAGTCTACTATTTGAGTGTTCACATGTGAAGCAGATTCTATGGTTTTTACCTTGGGGTCATGGGAGTGTCTTACGTCAAACTAAGTGCTTCCTGAGGTTATCCAGGTGCACGCAGCAAGTCAGTATCACCTGTTTCGATGATTGTCTTTCATGTTTTCTTCTTACATTTACAGTTTAAAGTACTGCGAGTACCATAACGGTCAAAAGGATGTTGTTATGGCTCACCATAAATGGTCTTATGTGAAGAAACGTGGTCTGGCAATGGATTCTGGGAGTCCTTACATCAATGTTAAAAGATGCATTACTTATTATTGGATTAAATATTCTTAGCTAATCCCAAATCAAGAGATGTCAAGTGCAAAAGTTTAAACAAATGCCTTGAACCTCTTCACAAAATGCTCCAATAAAATACCGTGGCCAGGCAGAAAAAAAAAATCTAACGGTGTTGGCGTCAAATCCTGCCTCATTTTCCTGAAAGTATCAAATCAAGCATACAGCTCTTAATTAGTAATTGCCACTTTTTGGAGTGATTTTCACAGAGCGGAGAGTGGTGTGCACCATCAGTTCCATTGTTCCTGGGAATTTTAATTATTCATTTATTTATTGGTCTTTCAATTGCAATCCCCACCTCTAACTTCCTCTCCCCTCATCACAGATCTTTTTTGCCAGCAGAGTACTACGGCAGAGACGCAGGGGGGCGGGAGTTGCCCAACCCCTCCTCCCCATCTCCTCCATGGTGTTTATCCACTAATTGGGCCACTTCCTGAGACAGAGGCCAAACAGGGAAGGGAGGAATGCATGGCAAAAGGCCACTCAGACAAGCTAGCGTCAGGGTTACAGGGGGGATGGTGATGGGAAAGTGGAGGGGGGTGGAAGGGGTATACAGAGATGGGGGGGGGGCAAGATAAATAATAATTCGGAAAGACAGATGTTTTCTTTATCTTTTCTTTCATTTTTGGGGAGGGGGCAAGCCCCTGTTCATGACATAACATTTCAAATTCTGCATGAGAACTTCCTGGTACAGCAGCTCAGCAGCTCGTGCAGCCTGCGACATGTGCAGGCGGTGCTCACTATTAAGTGTAATGCACGCGGGCTTTTGCGTTTCGACTGCCACCCCTGCGCTCCCACGACAAAATGGGTTTTATTGGGGAGAATATGCGTATAAGTCATTGGACTGACAAATGGGAGGGTTCGTGCTCGTTTTTATTCCGGCTGACCATCTATGCGCTCGGTTTCGTTTGATGTGCTGGCCCTTTGAAGTTGGCCTACAGGGTCTATTGGTGTTTTCCTGGGGTTACAAGCCCCCACAGGATTCAGGACTTTTCAAGCCAGTTAAGGGATGCCAGATGAGTATTCCACAGTCCCATGACACCATTTGTTTGCATTCTATATGTGAGAGATTGTGTGGCAGAGCCAACAGCGTGTTCCTCATTTGCCACAAAAAGAAAAGAAAATATAACTGGGGGAAAGTTTGTGTAAAATAACATGAGCTTTGACAAGCAAAAACATGACAATTTTTCAGAGGTGATTTTGAAAATATGTAACATTATGCATATACTGTATATATTATATAGACTTGAATGAACGATGAATACATCACTTTACATTAACTCAAGTACAATCTTGATGGGTCCCACCTCTTGCTTTTACCAATGAGCAAATGCCTACATCATTCATAAAACCTGCCAGCCACAATTCTAACATGAAACTGGTTATATTGCATGCATTGTCCACATTAAAAATGCATCGCTATAATCATCTTGCTGGCAATGATTGTGATCGGATGGTTCTGAAAACTCTGACCAGAGTCGAGAAAAAGCCCTGCTGATAGTGCGTAGGCCGGAAAGAGGTCACGTGTTGGCCATTTGGACAGAGAGGACTAAAATGCAGCTGGACTGGTGAGAAGGACTCTGAATAAACAGACCAGGCCAATCAAGGAAGGGGGGGGCGGGGGGGGGTTGAGACAGACACAAACCCTTTCCTGTTGTCCTAAATAGCAACAATATCTCCACCAAACTTCCTGGCCTATCATCTCCTGGGGATTCTGAGAACAGAGAGAGAGCATAACACTGTTACGGCACTGGAGGTCACTGACGAGATTCTGAATAGTGATGGAAAGATGCGCACTGCGCATACATGAATATGAGATGTTTTCTTTGGGGCATACTATCTCTAAATTGCAAGTAAAATATCAACAAATGGCGTGCTATTCTTGAAATAGTGACCTCGAAACTCAACCAATTTCAAAGACACATTCCTTCAAAGTAAAATAATGTTCTTTAAAAGAAATGAGAAACCAGTCCAGGATCAGGTTTACTGTATTCAAAATGGGACTGTATGTTTGGAAAGTGAAATTTAGATGTGGTGGTATGAAAATGCAAAAAAAAATAAATAAATCAGAGCGGGAGGTAGACAGTGAGACAAAGAGAAACCATTATCAGCCAAACTGCAGGAGGTGTGTGACGTTCGGCTGCTGTTCCTGGTCTATTGGCAGATGTGAGTCTACAGTCTGCAGGTGGCGTGCAACAGGCCCAGTCCTGGCCAATGGCACTCCAAAACAGGATGTCTGAAACTCCCCAGGCTTGGGACTTCCTCTCCCGGAGCGCCACGGCCCAGAGTTCAGCCAGCTCCCAGCCCGGAGGAACGCATTACAGATCTGGCACGTGAAACAGTCTGCTGCTCACAACTGAACACCAGCCCCCCTCCCTTTCTCTGGCCCAATCCCCTCTTTAACAATTTAAGAGTACAGAAATAGTCCCCCTGGTGCTTTTCCAGAGGAAAGAGCTCTTTTTCTACTTGCTTGGTTTTGCGTCAGTTGAGGGCAATGAGAGTGCACCCTCCGCACTGTTAATGAAACTGGGCCTGGGTAGCCAACGTGCCAAATTAAACCTAATGTGCCTTTCCAAAATAGCAAAAAAAAAAAAAAAAGACAGAGAGATGCAACCTTGACATGAACCACAAACGGCCGTAAAGTTCACAAAGAGGATGTGCGTAGTTTTTAATGGCAGAACAAAACAGTAAGAGCTCCCCAAACACAAAGCTGTTGATGATTCACGTTTATCTGCATCAGAAAGTGTTCTGGGTCACCAAAAAAGATACACTGAAGCATGGGGTTTTACAGCCTTACCATGCGGTCAAAACTTCCTGTTTGTTAAAAGATAACCCATACCTTGCAATATCGCCGGGCTTGTAAACTGCAAATATTTGGCTTGAAAGACTTAAATACCCCGGTCTGTTCCTACACACAAAAAACCTTCTGCTAGCACTGCTCTGAAGCTGTTTAAGGCCTTGCAGCTGTGGAGGCTGTGTTCACAAGCATGAGATGCGTTAATACCATTAGAAAAAAAAATAGATGAAAGATAAATGTGCCTTTGAAGGAGTGGATGAAGCGGGGAGGAGGGGAGGAGGGGATTCAAGAATAAAAGTGGCCACATTAGAAACAGCAGTCTGCTGGGTGCTAAAGGGCAGGCTGGGAGGGTTCGCAGTATGCCCTGGCCCTTTACAGGCAGGCACAGATTCTCCAATTATCCCCCTCCGTACCACCCACCCACCCATTTGGATCACAGTGACTTCATTAAGATGGCACGCTGTTTTGCCAATGTGGTTGCAATCGGGCCCAAACTATACATAAACCCCGTAGGAAATGCAGCTGGGTGACAGACTGTCCAAAAATAAATAGAGAGGAAGGAGAACAAGGAGAAAGGGTGTGTATGTGGGGTGAGGCCTGAGGAAAATAAAACACGTGAGGCGACACAGAAGAGGTGGGGGCACGATTAACGATGCCGACACTTTGAAGACAGGAAGACACCTGGCGACCATCTTGTCTCCGTGGGCCCTGGACAGACGGCAATGCTTTAGTGTGTAGGAATTATGCCCTATGCATCTCCCAAGCTTTAGCACGGAACCGCCAGCCAGATGGGGACTAAGCCGCCGGGATTGCAGAGGACTAGGAATGAGACACGACTGCTGGCTCGACCAACTGCAGCGAAGTCTCCGTTGACTTGACAGCATGCTTAGAGAATGATGGATAGTACCTAGTCTGCGAGCTAGTTCACTTCCCTTATTGACTATAATTGTGTTAAATCCCTCCCATACGGCCGCGCTTGGGAAGACTAATGAAGTGACTGGGCTATGTGTATTTTCCAGAAAGGATACTGTACACTTCCTGTCTTTGCCGATCCACAAACAGCCATTGTTTTGTAGGGCCTTGCAAACAAACATCAGGCGCCTAAAAGGTCTCCTGTCTGCATGACCTTAAATATACAAGAGTATAACCCAGACTGGTGCACGACATACTGACGGCTAATATGGATTTTTTGGTAAACATCCTTCTTTAACAGCACTATCATTTCAGGAAAACATAAATAGGATGTTTAAGTGTCATTAACGGAACCATTTCCCATCTGTGAACTACTGCCATCCCTCGAGCTGTTGCGCTCAAACTTTACAGGATACGTACAATGATTTCCTCCCATTTTTTCCCCATGAAACCGAAAAAACTGTTTTTGTCAAATCCCCGCCACATATAAACACATTGTAAAAGATCAGCTTCCCAAGCCAAAGATGGCAATAACAAAGTCTTGACAGGAAAAGTGGCGACACAAAGCTAGATTTGGAGCTGAGAAATGGCCTGAGGGTTTCAGCCAACAGAGGATCAGGGTTTAGGGGTTAGAGCTATTAGACCAAACGGGCGGGTGGACGTGGGGAGTTGGGATAGTTCCTGTGGCAGCAGCATCGAGTGTCTCTTCCTAAGGTCGTCTTTGTAAGTAATTGGTCTGGTAGTTAGCCACTGTTAAGCATCTCCACAGCAAACCCTGAGGGCTAAACGGCGAGCAACGTTGTCATTACCAGGCTCCCCTTTGAAGGCGGCAAAGATCAAGTCTGTCCATTCGTTATGCGCTTTATGCCATTTCTAGAGAAGCCCAGTATTACTGCTGGTGACAAACCTCTAATAATAAATACTCTCTTTGGCGACACAATAATCTCAACACACCTTGTATTGTAAAGCACCGAAACTCTTAAAAATCCCACAAGAGAGATAAAACAAAAAAGGTGAAGACTGGAAACTGATATTTTGGTATTTAAAAAGGTCTTAGAAATAAAGTAAAAATGCAACTCCGGAGAGTTAAAGCAAATTTCCAAGCCAAAGGGAAAACTAAAAAAGATTAGAGAAGCATTGATAAAGAAAAAAAAAATATTAAGTGTGAAGTTATAGAGCTGTTAAGCTGTTTCAAATTGTTTTAATGAAATTGAGTGGCTATTATACAGTATTCCAGTAGCCCAGTCTAAATAATGATACACTTGCATTAAATGTTAAGCATTTATAGTTAAAAAGTTGGGTATGTGATTGGAATGAGATACTGGGAATTGGTATACATTGCTTTTAGTATCTACTGTGTTATATATAGAGTTTGTGTCTACATGTTCAGGGAAGCAAGTAGCCAAAACTGTGACAAAGAACCTCTTCTGATTGGCCCTGCACAAACAGGATTCATGTAAAGTGTTCCTGACAAATTTAATTTAAACAAATGGAGGTTCAACAACCGCAGGATGAATTATGCTACAATAAAATGTCTACACTCACACTTACAAAAACAGTGAGCACTGGAAAGTGACTGCCTCGTGTCCTTAAGAAAGAACAAGCAGCCCATATACATCTGTCATGACCCGGGCTCTATAAATATACACATGGTGGGCCAATACCCACAAAACATGCCACAGGAAAGAATGGCCCTTTGCAGCGAGTGCAGCGGAGAAGGCAGCAGCCCCAGAGCTCCGTTTCAAGCAGGTCTCAAATCAGCGCTTGGGGAGAGCAAAACATATGTTAGCTATGTTATGGTTAGAATTAGCATCCCTGGTTTTCAACGGATGTGGTTTTGGCCTCCAAGCTCAATCAAGTCAATCTAAAATTAGTGGGCTGCCCCTCCCCCCCCCCCCCCGGAAGACAGATAATTCCCCCTCTGATTGTGGAGAAGGAAAAATACTGGAAAAAGCCAACATGGTAAGGAACGTGCAGAGTGTGCGAGTCCAGAGTATGGACGCAACACAGTGTCGCCGAAAATAGTGACAGGTGCAGTGACCAGCAGTAGCCAATGAACACATTCATACTAAAAATACACGGAGGACAGGAACAGCAAAGCTTTGTGTCAGCTTTTAAAGCTGTAAGTGTTTTGGCCATACAGTTTGCAATGCCAAGGAACTGAATGCTAAAACTAGATTATATGACTGAGTCGCTTTGATCTGGACAAATTCAAGCAAACAAAACTCTGGGGGAGTTTGTCGCATCTTTAAAAAAAGCTTAGGTTTTCAATTAACAATCCATAATTCAAGAACACGGCACGAATGGAGGGGTACTCTTCCAAAGACATATAAGATGACATACTGCCAGAAATGCTGGCGCAGTTACTATCAGGCTGGGTGGAAATCTTGAACTGGGAGACTTGTAAATGGGCTACTGTGACTATGACCAAGGGAAAAGGACACAGTCATCTCTGTGTCTATGGCTTTCAACGGCACCCCTACCTTCAACAATGTGGCAAAGCTGGCCTGAAAGGCAAATAAGGCCTTCTGCTCACTAATTACAGAGGGGCTCAGGGACCGTTAACCCTGACTGTTTCAACATGCAAATCACATTGTACTTGGGGACCGATGGCGCTTTTGGAAACAACTGTAATACGAGGCCCGTTTGTTTGCCTTGGATTTGTTTGTTCCCTTGCTTTTCTGAGAATTGCACATGGCTCGGCACTCGCCCATCGTCATAAACAAATGAATAAAGTAAATGCAAACCATAAACTTATCAGTAAGCACTGATATTGGGATTTGTGGGTTCAAGAATTACGTTGAGAGGTTGATGTTCCTTCGATGTCTAGGGTGGATATAACTGGTTTTAATTTTAACATGTAGTTAGGACATGCTTCCAATTGAAATATATTGATTGTAGCAGTCACAGAGTAGGGTTTGGGTATTGCTGAACAATCACACTTTGAAGGGCAAGGCTTAGATTTTAATACCATGCAGACAAGACTACAGAAGAAAACACAAAAGGAAAACACTGCAGCCTTGGCTGCTGATGTCACTGGATTTTTTGTCTGTCTCTCAAAAAAAAAACATAAAATAAAAAAAGGCTTAACTAACACAAGAAATATGTTGTCCTGTGCTATCCTGTTTTGTACATTTCCTGAAATCCAAGGTGTAGGGTACAGGAAAAATCCAGCTCGAGGGGGAAGGTCAGCCTTCAGCGTTTGAGGTCTGGAAAAACCATTAGGTGGAATGGAAGGGAAGAGACAAGGTCTAAGTTATTTCCTCTCTTTTTTCTTTTCCCTCCATCATTTGAGAAAATGTTTGGGTTTGGTGGGGGGGGGGGGGCTTTATCCTCCTTGGAGTGTCACAGTGGTCACTGCTGGGAAGGCAGCAATGACGAGAGGACTCACTTGTGTATTGTGACAGCTCATGTATTTGGAGCCCCAGGGTCACGGCATCTTGCAAAAAAGTGTGCATCTGTCTGTTGGTGTGTCTGTATGTGTCCTCGCTTTGACATCCTGTGCATGACCACATCACATATTTCAAACACTGAAATATATGCCCAACAGCTATGAAAATTAATACAGCTAGAGGAAATTCAATTAAATAGATCTTATCAAGTAAGTGTGTGTGTGTGTGTGTGTGTGTGTGTGTGTGTGGTTGCCAAGAGGTAATCACCTGTAAAACAATGCGCAAGAAATAGAATCAGGAAGTTGAGCTTTATATTAAACAAGCAAGCGCCCTTTTTTGTTTTCTTTTCAAAGTCTATGCTGGTAAGATTTGATGACACATGGACATTATTTTTTCACTCAGGAAAAAGTAATGAAAGCTTTCAGGTTCTTCATGTAGGAGTCAATGTCCAGAGTGTTGCTTTAATCACAACATTGCCAGGGAAATATTTGAATACTTTTGTGATTCTCTGGCTCACTTTGTTGCCTATTTCTGGGAGTGCTGCCCGTGCGCTTTGACCACAAAAAACAGACAACGTCACGCGTATCCTCATTTTACAATCCGAGCACAAAGACAAGTGCTCTGGGTCACGCTGCCAAACGAAAACCATTACTCTCCGAGCATTTCGCGAATACGGGCCCCCGGTCTTTTGTGAGTCCAGTGTTCAGAGCAACTCTGTGGCTTTCCTCAGGTGCTCAACGTTTCCCTGCAGCTTTCCAAAGCAAGCGTATTGGTTAACCACCCAAACCACTCGAGCATAATGCAATCTCCGATTCACAACACACAAAATGTACTGGCAGCAATCCACGGAACCTAATCCAGGAAGGGGAAACATTTCTGCAAACGGACTCTTGTTGAAAACATTTAATGAATGGTTTCTCGTCTATTCTGAATAATGTGGATGTCTCCAGGATTTTCCAAATTTCCCCAGTTTGTACTGTTTTGTTTTCCTCATTCCAACCCACCAACAAGGGAAAGGGGCAGACAGACAGTGCTGCCTCTGTGCACAAGGACTTTCCAAACACAGAAGGCAGCTGTCCTGGAATGAGCACTGGCTTACAAGCAAGGCCTGAAATTATGGCCCTGTTATGGCCATTGCTAAAGAAAATAAAATTGATGCAATCTGTAGAGCATGCAGCTTTTAATTAGTGGCTTCCGTCTACTAATTGGTTTCTCTCCGCTTCCCTCCGCCTTAATTCGGGATTGGACCAATTGGCCGTGCTGCATTTAGTGTGCTTTGTTTGTCTTGAGAGAAACCATACACCGTAATCAAGACGCAAAATGAACGTTTCAAGGGCGGCACAGGCGAATCAGTGCAGAGAACAGTCAACCTCATTCTTTTTTTACTCTCCCCCATTTTTTTTTTTAAAAGGAAAAGAGTCCGTACAAGTTGTGGGTCCAGTCAGAGGAAAAGCCTTGTGTTGTGTTGTAAACATAAATTGTTCTGAGAATGTGGAAGAATGTGGAAATAATTTGGGTTCAGGCCATACAGACTGTACTTACATTCTTGGCATTTTGCATATAATTCTTCAGAGAGTGTGACAGTAGGGCATGCTTACATTCTTTGATCAAGAACACCACTAGCAACCAGTGAAGGGAGGTCAAAGGTCAGACCCACAGACATAAAAATTAGGAGACAAATACGTCTGTGTTTTTATAGTGATTATATAGAAAGATGCCGCCTCGTGAAAGAAAAGCATTTATAAACAGCTCATTAGTTCCTGCACTTCCTGCCTATACTTTTAATGCGTCTTCGACAACTTAGACCAGCGTTCTTCATAATGGCTTGTGGAAAGTGCATTATCTGAACGCAAATGTTTAACCATGACCTAACAACTGAGTCATGTTTATTGCACGCAAAACAAAAGCTAACTGTGAGTGAAAACACACGGGAGATCACAACGCTAAAGCTTACTGTGGTATGTGTATCTTTTAGTGGTTTTGTGTCAGAGTGCAGATGAGTAAACACTCCCATGTAGCGAGCATGCTACGGGACGCAGGTAAGCCAACGATGGACATCCCTCAGTTGTTATATGTGTTGACTTTCTCGGCTCTGGATGAGAAAAAAAGGAGAAACAAAACAGCTGAAAAGCAACTCCGGGATTGTTGAAGCAGACAAGAGGGGATGCACTGCTGGCTGCAAAACATGCTTGGTTTGATAACACCAGCGAAATCTTTTCCCAGACAACTACTGCTGGACTTTGAGCACGCCGCAGAGATAAGTGTGGGAAAGGACAAGAAAAAAAAAAAAGACACAGAGATTCGGAAAACAAGGACAGAGGAAAAGGAGATAAAAGCAGGGGAAAGAGAGTAAAGAAGCAACTGGTTGGCTGCTGGCAGCTTACAGCGCAGGCTTTAAAAGGAGCAATCATTTGAGGTCAGGGACAGGTCTGGTTGGCCAGCACAACTGGATTCACACACACACACACACACAGTGTCATCGTCTCTGATGTTTACGGTTTCCACCGGCCGACAGGCGCACTGCGTTGTTACTGGGGCAACTTGAAGAAATTCACTCCTGCTTAGAAATCACATTACGCAGCAGTGAAGAGGCCAGGCCTGAACCTGGACTTTTTTTAACTTAAGGTAGAACATCACAGAACTACTACTCAATGCATATCCTGTAGGAATGTTTTTACCTGCACTGTTAAGAGTTCTGTAAGCTTGTTTCTGTACCATCGATAACCGATTAGATTGCTGGGAACTTTAACTTATTTTGCAGACGAACTTTAAGTTGCCTTCGACTAAAATATTAGCCGATTGAAAGCAAACATTGCTTCAACTGCTTAAGTACATTATTTCACCCACTGATTTGATACTTACTCGTTAGGAAATGTCTCTGGGAAGAGTTTGACATGGTTTGCTAAAAAATACTGTCATGTCAATATTCAGGGCTCGAGTACTCATTTGTCCACTAACACCAAAAAAAAACAACAAAGGATCTCAATACAGAGTCAAGAGGTCCATTTGTTTCAGCGGTGGCTGAGGATATCTGCATTCCTTTCACTGTGTGATCGTGTGCCTGTATCTCCCTGGAGCTGGAATAGACGCAAAATGCAACAAACATGTGACTCCATTTCTGGAAAGCAACCCGACATAGCAAGAGCGTGGCTGGGCTCTGTTAAGGATTTGAGAGCGTAACATAATTCCATGCAACATTCGGCGGTGAAACATGACACAGATTGCCTATGGACTAAGTACGGCCTGAATTATGAGGGGCAGAAAATAAAGGAGGCGGACAAGGGAGAAAGATTAAGGGGGGGGGCGCAACTGGAAAAGTAATAAAGATGATGGAGATATGGGAGAGATAGGAAAAGGATGAGTCCAACACAGAGACAGAGTTGAGAGCTCCTCCATTCTGCTTTCTGTCTGTGACCAGTAGGCTTACTGCTTGAACGTCCCTCTCTCGCTCCCTCTGCCTGTTTACAATTATCTGCCGCGAATGAATCTTCCACAAATGACCACTCAACTGGCAGCCCTGACTAGTCAGGAACAAGGGAGCTATTAGTTGAGGAACTGAGGAAGGAAGGAAGAGGGGAAAGCCAAGGGGAAGGCAGTCCAGCTCAGAGGCCCAGGGAAGGGGGGGGGGTGAGAGGGAGCAAGGGAGAAGGCTTAGTGGTGGGAGGGAGGTGGGGAAGTAGTGCGGAGGGATCAGGGGAGTTATACAGCAAGGAGGGAAGGGCGATAGAGAAGGAGGACTCAGCCACATCTCCCTGAGGCGATCTGCTTGACAGAAGCAAAGATCCCAGAGTAGGAGGAAGAGACTGTAGCATCCCCCCCCCCTCTGCTCCGCCAGCAACAAGCCGAGATGAAAGAGATTAGTTCTGGGATCTGGCCCGGAGGACAGTGGACCAGGCAACCTCTGAAATTCTTTCATTTCTCAGGCAACAGGATTTAGGATGGGACCTCCCTGAGGCCCTTTGACACAAGAAACACACGAGAGCACTTCGTGGGTGTGACACTCTCTCAACCCCCTCCATCCCCCATCCGACCCGAGTCAAGGTTTTTTTTTTTTGTCGTCATGAGAGCGCTTCTGGGGACGTCCTGACAGCCATAAATTACTTTGACTTCAGAGAGGGGGAAAAAAAAAATAGAAAAGAAAAAAGAAGCGCTAGTACACTTCTCTGCGACACACACATACACAACAGAGGTGCAAACCCAAAGCTACGAAACAGACGCCTTTCACACGGCCATTCATCAGCAGAGCCTGTGAAAGAGGAAATGAAGTGACACTGCAGCGTCATCCTCTTTCCGATGCGTCTGCCAAGTCCTTGCAGCAGGGCCCCAGACATGTTTCTGTCTCACTTTATTATTGTCTCTCTGCGTGACCTCGGGGGTCGTGCTGCAGCTATCATGAAAGATTCTGCTTAAAAATCACCAACCAATCCATTTTCGGCTTTCAGAAAGGAGACACGCCAATCCACTCATCTTCTAATGCTACATTTTGGAAGCACATAAAGTAAAGCCGACGGGGTCGTAGAGACGCGAGCAGGATTTAGCAGGAGTGAATCCTGTGCCAGGTGTTAGCATGCATCTCCAGGTTCCAATTTATCAGCCTAATTCAAAGTAAAGAAGCGCTTCTCGCTACTAGCCTAAAAGACATCATGATGTCCAAATACAGTTAAGTGTTCCAATCTTCCCAAACAATGCCCAAACATATTTGCAATCGCCACATTGCTTATATTTGTGGCAATTAATGTGCAAAGATGCCAGCTAAAGCTTAATCAGTGCATATGGAGTGGCTAATAACAAATTATTAAACCTCCTTACGTTAAAATAATCAGTTTGGAGCACAGCAACAACTGGCCCTTACAGAACTTAAGTGTACTTCCATTAAAATACAGCATAGTCTCCTCTTTCTGGCACCGACATGTAATATTTAAAGCAAAGCTTCCTATGATAAGTAAACAGAATATTAACAAGAATAACACTAAAAAACTACATTGTTAAGTAATAGATCAAACAAAAAGGTTGAACATTTTCAGGTTTCAGGTTCTCAAAGTGAGGATTAGCTGCTTTTCATTGTTCTACATCAATGATAATTTAATATATTGGGGTGTTGGACTGGTGGTTAAAGAAAAAAAAAAGCAATTTTATAGATGTTCTGGGAAATATATTAGAAGGCTGTTTTTAATTCCAATATTTTGTGCCATTTAAAGGCCAAAGAATTGATTGGAAAATGAATCAGGGGATTAGTGGATAATTATTAATTACAGCTCTTATTCTAATGCTCATTATTCCTCTTCAATGCAAAAAAAGAAAAAAAGCAGCTGAAGGCCTCGTAGCATCCCAAGGAATCTACTTAACCACACGCTTAACCGGCACTGATGTATACATACAGCTCTGCGACATGGAAACACAACTCCTACTCTGACAGCCAAATGGCCCCCCTCACAGAAGGGTCTGGTGGGATTGCTTTCATTTCAGCTACAATAGGTAACTTAAATCTTGATGAAGACGACCGAAGCCCGGCAGAGGATATACATTGGGATACCGTTACTCCCACGGCCTGTCCAGTACACCTCTGAAAGAACGGCAGCAAATAATAGCCCGTTTGTTGAGCCATTGTCCAAACATGGCACTGGACCCTTCTTGAAGTGAGCAAAAAAAAAAAAAAAAGGAGTACAAACCTGCTTTTTATCACAGGAAGAAAAAAAACAACAAAGAACACGACACACAGTAGGTCTCTTTGCGACAACTCCCATTTCAAACCCCCCCCCAAAACTTACACCTTATCTACTTGTAAGCAGCTCTTAATGTGGTGTTGGGATCCCCGGAGCAGAGAGCTGGGCTCAGGGCGCTTCAGCAGGGGATATTTGGAACATACAAAGAGGGCATTATTTGTTGCACCCCCACCAAGTTGGACCCCCACCAGCCTCTATTCTGTATGTTGGTCCGACTGTATCCCGACTGCGGCGAATGACGACTCCTTCCTACTCTGTGGTTTTTACGCAGACTAGAGAGACACCAGGCCGGCTGTACATATCCCTTCAGATGGCACATTTATCAGTCAGTTAAACTAATATCTAAATGTAATATCTGTGGTTAAAGATGTGTTCCAAAGATTAAATCATATTCATGTCAGCATATTCTGTAACAACATTAAGGCAATCGAGTTACTGAAGCATTTTGTGTTCCGCTCTGCATTTTGTCCATGTGTTTAGGTGGGGGCATGTTGTTTCAGGTACCAGTGAGACATGAAATACAATCCAGCAAGGCCAGTTAGAGTAATAGATCTATGAGTTTCAAGGCTTATCCGATGCCAAAACAGTGCACAGTGGTTTAAAACAATAGGAGACAGGATTTTAGAGGCAATCGTTTGATTCGCGAGGCAAGCAGTGGAAATGCAGCGTTCACGTTACAGTTATGTAATCTACTAGGAAGAGTGCGTTTGCGTGCATTTGATTTGCAACTGCGGCGCCTTGCCGGAAGACGTTGCCGTTCGGGAAATATAGGATCAACTTTTCTTTTGTGTCAGAGCCCTCTTTCAAATGAAGGGGATGGATTTTAAAAAAGGCTCGCTGGCTGGTTAGCTAGCTGTCAACTAACACATCTGTCTAATTAACCTGCTGGCGAAGTTCAGCTTAACTGGGCGTCTCACCAAATTACTATGTGAAGATGTTTGTGGTCGGAAATGAGACTGTGGCACTCAAACAGCACTGTGTCAATGCAACATATCTGTTGTTAAAATATTTTACGTCTATTTGAAATAACCTGGTTTGGCGTAACATCCAACCCTTTTCAGGTGGGAAGAGTCAAATTCTTCACTGGACCTTCATGTAAGTGCCCAAAGTTGACTGGTAGCCACGATGCATGAGGGACAACTGTGCTCGTTAGGGGATCAAATCTGCTATCATGGTGAACGTATTTGCTCAGTGATTAGTAACGTTGCCCACAATCATTTAATGGAACATCTCCACCATGTTAAAAGGACAAGCGCCTCGATATAAAGAGTATAGAAGAATCTTTGCCATTTGTCGACGAGAGGACAAAAGGGATACAAAGATAAGACACACTGGGGCGTAAAAACAGGAAAATATACTAGCGCTCGAGCAGTGTTGCAGGAGGGGGGTTTAGGAGTAGCATTTATAACAATAAACGAGATTTCCTGAACCGAGAGCATTCCAAGGGCGCCGGTGGTCTCGGCTTGCCAAGAGGCAAGACGACACATGCTGGAGATGTCTGCCAGGTAGCAGAGCACAAAGAGCCCTCATTTCCTCCCTATTCCTCCCTCACGTCCCCACACACCCCTCCCTCCACCATCCTCATGTCTTGCTAGCTCTGTAGCTCACCAAAACAGAGGAGTAGCTGAGGGAAATGCAGAGTGTCCTTTGATTTATAAGTAGGCAAGTCGTATACTTCTTCTGGTCACCTCAACATAGAGAGGACTTTGTCAAGAAATTGGGGGGGGGGGGGGGAGACAACCCCCCCCCCCAAAAAAAACAAAAAACAAGCATGTACTTTAATCAAGTCTTCTTTAACTTCAAGTTGAGTTGTACAAGTTTCACTTTCTTCCACCGAGTTAAATCTATTTGTCGTCGGATAACCACAGTGAGTCTGGTCTTGCAGGTTTTTGTCTGTGTTTGGTCGGATTGGAAGCTTTCTGTGGTGGTATTCTTGGATGCACACATGTGTAAGCTGATACTAATACAGCCCTTGAAGTCTGATACTTGCCCGGGGATCCTGCTCCCCCAATGCTCACAAACACACACACAGCTTCCCAGAGCTCATCCATCCCTAGGTGGTATCCCATTACGTGCTTGCAAAGACACACACAGTTTTTGTTTTCTTTTGCCACTGTAGTTTCACTAAGCCACAAGCCAAAACTCTCACTCTGCCTTCTCATTACTGCTTTTCGGAAACACAACCAGGGCAGCAAATACTTTGAATGCTCTCAAAACAGGATGGTGAAAGTAACAGTATTAAGCAAAGAGAATGATACCAAAGCTGCAGCTATTTAGAACTCAACTCTGGATGGAAACGGTTAAAAGGAATACAGCATTTAAGCCAAGAGACACTACCAGCTATAGTGTGGATAATATCGACAGCTCGGCTCAGCTTCAGCAGGACACCCTGTCCTGTGGCAGAGGGGCCATATTCAGAACCGTGCAGTCAGGAAAAAACTGTGAATAAGCAGTGAATAAGCTCTAATCCTTTAAGACAGCACCAAAAGAGATTCCATCATGCTTGGCCCGTCACAAGAGGAGAGCAAAGCTTGCGAGATGATAACGTCAGTCCAACACAAAATAAAATATGGCCTGTTTTGACTGGCTGGCTTATAGCCGCTCTTTTAGCTAAGGGTTGCTTCCTGTTGAGTGGAGGCAAGGCTCAGGTGGAGGCTTCTGACAAAGAAAAGGCAAAACAAAAGGTGTCCACAGAGCGAAACCCCGAGGATCCTCCGATGCTGTGTTGTGAGGCCGAATAACAAAGGCCGAAATGTTTTGAGTGTTCATGGGAGGCTTCCTTCCTACATTAAATGATAATGTAATCTTTAAATATGAGCCAACACACAAACAAAAGCACAAGACACATTAGACACACTTTTATGGTTTGCTTACTTTAGTTTGTAGCCAGATAGGGTTAGCACTAGTGCTAAAATGATTAGTCGATTAATCGATTAGTCAAATAACAAAATTAATCAACATCAGTTTAAGGATTTTATCAAGTAAAGAAATTTGCAGGTCCCAGCTTTTTAAAATGTGAGGATTCGCCGCTTTTTCCCATTTTACACCTCTGTGCACACAACAATGCCTGCCTTTCACACAACACGGTGTGAAGAGGGTAAATGTAATTTTCATTTGCATGATTTATAACTTATTTGACACTTTCTCAATACACGAGGTGGGAAACCCCACCATTCCGGTTCACCAGTCAGGTGATAACAAAAGCATAAATCATTTGCAAAACACCGCTGATTACAATCTGGGACGCCAGCATGCAAACATACATGAATGGAAAAGCCGCGCGCACACACACACACACAGGCACTGATAAGAGCTCTGCATGCAAGAGAGAGATGGGGGAGAAAGAAAATCAAAGCTACACTTAGCTAATGCCTGAATATTTATAAAGTGGCCCACTAATTACAGTCTGGTGAAATTCAACTGTGATTACAATTACCAACGTCCAGACTGGCTCGGAAAACACTGGCAGATGTTCAGGCTGCTCAAACTGGCCTGATGTGGAGTATTTACTTTGGGTGACCCCTACTAAAGCCCAGTAGGCCACAGAAGGACTTTATCAATTAATGTGTCTTTATCAACGTGGACCTGCTCGTCAGGAAGAAGACAAAGCGCCAGATGCACCGCAGTCGTGTGTGTGTGTGTGTGTGTGTGTGTGAAATGACAAAATACAGTAGGGAGGGGTCTGGTTTGTGGGTGGGTCTTTGATTTTAAAAAGGAGCGCTAACTCTGTGAAAACAAGCATGACTTACAATTATAAATTGTGGCCATGAAATAGTCACACAATTACAACGCTGGGCTTGTGTTACTGGAAGTATGCGTTAGGACACAAGACCACAGGACCACGGAGGCACATAAAATATCCCACAAGGCCTCATGTTTCAGCACCGTACATCATCTTGTAGAGCTGGGTTTCAGTGAATGACAAAAAAAAATAAAATGGATAGAACAACCAAATTACTGCTAAGTTTAGAGAGACAACATAAAAGATGTGGAGTGGTTAAACAGTACAAGCTGCACAAAGCATTGTAATTCAGTACTACAGGATATTAAATAATATGACACTGTTCCTTGAGACATAAGTCAGCTTTTCAGCCTGTTTTTATGTGGTTAAAAACCTATTTAGTGTGAGATGTTTCTTGCTGCAGTGCTACAGTGTCCTCAGTGGGAATTAAACCCCTAACTGGGGAGGTTTCTTGCTTTGTCCATTGAGCAACATAGGGACAGGTTTGATATATTGTATATATTCTGGCATGTTTTTATCCTGTAGGAATCGTCAGTATTGAACACAATTGTCAAACGAACTGACCCATGTCAAGTTTGGCACCATCTCCTGTTCAGACGCCTCACTACAGTACAGGGGCTGATTTACAGAGGGAGGAGCCGGTGAACATGAAGAGGGGAGAAAGCCTAATACACAATATGAGTGGATAGGAAAGACAAGACAAGCATCGCAACAAAAAACCTGATGACAAATCAATGCCGTGGATTGCTTTGTATTCTAGAAAATGACATTTTTACATCCTTAAAACCATGTAGAGGCACACTTTACAGACCAGCAAAGAAATGGCTCGAGTTTAGTGTCTGTCATTATTTCCAGTTAAAAATGATTTTTACGTAAACCGCTTCATATGCTATACTCTTATACTCAGTTCTGCAATTTGACTATGATACAATTAGAGCAAAGCTAACTTTAGTGTTTTACGGCTAAATCTGGCAACCTGTATTCTCAGGAAGGAAGGTATTACAAGTATTTATTGTTGTCATTGCTCCAACATAGTAACCCACCTGGAGAGCTGTTAGGTGACTCAAACAGCATTCTGGCACAATTTCACCCACAACACGGTGAGTGAAACAGGTGGGAGAGAGGAAAATTATAGGTGGGTGTGCGACTGTGCTCATACCTGTCGGCGCATGATTCGTCAGTACGAAGTATAGTTTAAAAATGTTTACATTTATAAAAACATAAATATTGAAAGCAACTCATCTGTGGCCGAGAAGAATGTGATCTTGTGCCCTCAAGAGGATGTTTGTGGATCCCAAGTGAATTCATTCAATTAACAATAATCAGTAACATTTAGGTTATCTGGCAACCTGATGGATGAAAAAGGGGTTATCTAAATTAAAATTAACTAACAAAATTGTGGTTGAAAACAAGATTGATGTGGCAGTAGTTAGCATAAAGTTAAGGAGGTATAATGTTATGAGAAATTTTTTCCCCTCCTCATCTTTTCTGACTGTTTTCACTAGTTTTGCATTTGGCTCGGGTCAGTGTCACTATTGGTAGCATGAGGCGACACCTGGACCCTACAGAGGCTGCACAGGCAGTCCGACTCCTCCAGGATGGAACATCAATACCTGCCATTGCCGGAAGGTTTGCTGTGTCTCCCAGCACAGTCTCAAGAGCATGGAGGAGATTCCAGGAGACAGGCAGTTACTCTAGGAGAGCTGGAGAGGACCGTAGAAGGTCCTTAACCCAGCAGCAGGACCAGTATCTGCTCCTTTGTGCAAGGAGGACCAGGATGAGCACTGCGCCAGAGCCCTACAGAATGACCTCCAGCAGGTCACTGGTGTGAATGTCTCTGACCGGCACCGTGGAGCTCGATTGAATATATTTGCACCGTGGAGCTGTCAGACAAAACAAGTCAAGATGTCACCGCACTGCTCATGTTTTTTACCTTGTTGGAAATGTACATGGACTGTTGTAGAAAGTCCTGGAGTCTCATCCATTGGCCGCTGTGAAATGCAGCCATGCTAACTGAGTATCAGGATAGACCTACTGTCCTTCCAACTCTAATTCTATTGCCTTGGTCTTGTATTCGCCGCTTGATCTGATAAGAGCCCAGCTGGGAACCTCTGGTCCCAAACAAAGACCCATCTGCTAGTAATCTTGTCCGCTCTAAGCACTCCTGCCTCCTGATAGCACGGACGAAGCCCCGGCGCACATTAGGGTAAACAAATAGGCTATTCAGTGAGACAACAAACCAACACTATCTTTTCTGAGGATTAAGCCACCAGTGGATTCACAACACCAACACACTGAGGGAGGGGGGGGGGGGTGTCAAAATGTGGTTTTAGACAAAATACAAACGGCAACTGGGAGATCTTGTTTGAGGGTGTGCGTGTTGACAATCAACGAGATGGACAGCTGCTCGACAAACAGAGTGACAGGAGGTTCTTCCCGCTGAGCAGGCTGGATAAATATTCGTGGTGGCGCTAATCAATCACCAAAGCCCAGTCACGGCGGGTCAGAGGTGGGCTCGGGTGATTGGCGCGATACAAAGGAAAGAGGAAGTGGAAGAAGTTTTTTTTTTAGGGGGGGGGGGGGGGGCAGTAGGAGGTGCGAGGGGGGTTTGTTTGGTGACGTGTCGTCATGCAGAGGAATGGACTAACCTACTTACACTGGCCACTGCGCCTTCTATTACCCTACGCAATTAATCACTGAGGTGCCAAAGGATGCTGGCAAAGTTAAAGAGGGAAAAAACGTGTGAATATGTTTGGCACAAGAACAGACTAATCTGGTTAGTCTGCAATTGTGAATAATGTGCATCACATTCATCACTTTTGTGATACAAAGGCAGGAGGAAGTAGTGGGACTTTTGTGTGCTTCTGTGAAAACTATCTGTTATCTTTTGTTATCCATTTGTTAGGATGTGATTCAGCTGCATTAGTCACATTATGTCTCTATGTTTTTGCATACCTGGTCATGTTTGTCACTGATGTAATACAAAGGCCAGAGGAAGCTGGAGAACTTTCTGCAAAAGGACAGGATGTCTCAGTTATGAAAGTTAGGCTACCCTTTAGTTTGTGTTGAAAAAGCACGGCAGAGTTTAAATCGGATGAGGAAAGAAACATATTTTTCATACAGAAATACAAAGAAACAGCTTTGCCATTGAAATAGAAGTGTTCCCTGAACTACTACAAATGGACCTTGTGGTAAGACTCTTATCAAAAATAATAAATAGATAAATAAAGGAATGATCTGAGTGTATGCTCACCGTTACATAAAGAATCATCACAAGCAGAAGTCCTTGTGTTGAGCAAAATTACTTTTGTTTGGAGAGCTCATAATTAGGGCTGGGTGATGGTGGAATCCATATCACAATATTAATAAGAGTGTTTTTATAACATCGATGCCATATCATATAATGATATACAGATCAACACAACATATTTTGGTCAAAGTGGTTACTTGGTCATAATAAAATATATATATATATTAAAGGGGTCCTTTGAGAAATGTTTTTGTTAAAAATGGACTAAAAAATATCAGTTTATATATACAGTATATGTTTTTTAGATTTTCCTATATCAACGTGGTATCGGGCCTCAAACAGAATTCATCGGGCTCTGAAGGAACTTGTCAACAACACGTGTGTTAGTTCTTATATACAATATGTTTGAAATCACGAATCTGGACAAGGTATAAGAACTTTGCTCATTAATTATTATCAATTATCATAAAGACAATATTTGACATTTTGTGTAAACGTTCACATTCTTGCTCAGAACAATGACCTGAATACTTACTATGTGTCTATCACTCATTAAATATACCATTTAGGCTTTATAGAGTTTAACTTCACGCAGTATATCAAATAAAAAGTATTGTGAGTGCAAAACAAGCTCCTTTAAACCTGATTAGAAACAGAAACCCACACTGTCCTGTAGCAGCGGTTGAAAGGTGGACATCGGGCCTGCTCCTTTAAAACTAAAGTAAACGCCACTTTCTCCCCTCACTTCCTCTCTCCATCCCTCCCACACTGTCCATCAAACAGCTGAGGCCCCCAGGAGCCTCCTCTGCTACACCAAGAGTCCACAATGACTTCATTGACACCAGAGCGTCCCATTAATCTTCATTTGTCCCATCATATCCTGCCATTGGTATGGAAATGCCCGCCCATCTCCGGTGTGAGGTGACAGTCAGGGTCGGTGGTGGCAAAGAGGCGGTTAGGGTGCTAAAACCGTAGGGGGTGGAGGAAAATGTGGGGCGCCTATCAGTCCATTTGGCAGCTTCCTTTCGCAATCATGTCATAGGTTCCTCCACACACACACAAATACAAAAACACTAGGGGGTGTGGAAAAGAGGAGGTAATCTGATTTCTCAGCTGCCCAGGAGACCACTTCCTGAGAGGGAGGCCAGCTTGTGGAAGGACGCCTGGGGTTTCCCATCTGTCCACCCAGGGGCTTGACCCCCTACCTACTGTTAAGGGAGTTTCTTTCTCTCTCTCTCTCTCTCTTTTTATCTTCATGCATGTTTTCCCCCTCAGATAAAACACACACACAAACACACCCGCAGGCCTAGCTGCCATGCCGCTAATGGAGTTTGAAATGAGACGGCCACCAGTTGCAGAGATGGAGGAAGTTGCTGTCTTTCCCACCACCACAGCGATGGATCAATTCTCCATAAGTGGGCTACAAATGGGGCATGGGGGTGGAGTGTTTGGGGAGGGGGCTACCTAAAATTTGTATGCAGAGGATTTCTTCAAGTACTGACAGATCTGAGGTGAGCAGTTACCAGTTAACATAAAACCGCTGCAGATGCGTGACTCTTTATGCTCTTTTCTTAGTTGATATACACCAATCAGCCATAACTTTATGAGCACTGACAGGTGAAGTGACGAACATGGCACCTGTCAATCGGGGGGGGTATATTAGGCAGCAAGTGAAGATTTTGTCCTCCAAGTTGATGTGTTGAAGCAGGAAAGGATGTGAGCGACTTTGACAAGGAGCCAAACTGTGATGGCTGGACGACTGGGTCAGAGCATCTCCAACACTGCAGCTTTTGTGGGGTGTTTCCGGTCTGCAGTGGTCACTACCTAAATAAAGTGGTTCAAGGAAGGAGAACCGCTGAACCGGTGACAGGGTCACGGGCGGCCAAGGCTCACTGATGTGCGTAGGGAGCGAAGGCTGGTCCGTATATATATACACACATATATACGATGTTTGTATGGAATAGCTAAAAAAGTAAAGGAATAGAAAGTATATGGAGGTAACAAGGACAATATGTAATGATTTTAATACAAAACACGACTTTCAAGTTGAATTTGCAATTGATTTTTGTTCATCCTTTCAACGTGGAGGTGTATGGTATACAGTTAGTCCATTTACATGCTCTTAAGTAACTGGATTTGATGTCTCAAACATCATGTAAATGAGAAACCTGGTTTCTGTAAACGCAAACACATTAATTGTCACATTTGTCTTTAAAATGCTTATCAAGTAGGACAAGTACAGCACGCTTTCTCAAAAACTTCAATGTAACAGAAACCATCCCAACACTTGTCCTTGAGTCTGACCAAACGTCCCACGAACAGTAGTCCCCCTGGAGAGGCAACTTTGTTCTTGCCAGAGCTCCTATTTCCCAAATCTCCATTTTATCTTTTAAGTAAAACTATTAAGAAAATTACTTAAAAAGCAACCACTCAATTACAGCACCTAAATGTATGATTATTGTTATTATTATAGTTTAATTATTGATATGCTATTTTAAAATAAAACATTTCTTTAAAGCATCAGAGATACTAAAGTATATTTAAGTAAGTTGAGGAGGAGACCTAAAGACAAGAAATGGAAAAAAGACAGACAGACGGCAGCTTGAGCAGGAGCTTAAGAAGCACCGAGACATTCTCCTTTCCTGTGTCCTTTTTGACAAGCCGCAGACTCTGTCTTTGATCAGCACTCAGGAAATTTCATTAGGACGGAGATGGTTGGATAAGAGACCAAAGAAAGCCTTTGTGGATGGGAAGAGGAAAAGACAGAGATAAAAGGGTAGAAAAATAGAAAAGGGGAAATGGAGGGGAAGAAGAAACAAAGAAGAGATAAATGTTTCACTCCCACCTGCAGTGCGTTTTAAATTGGCTGCATCATCACACTCCCAGCAGTGGATACAGTCCTGATGTGGAACTATTAAGTTAATAATCTTGTAATAGTGACATATGAATCAAAGTTTAATTGTGAGATTGTCCTGAATTTGACATGGCAAAAGCAAGATTCAACACCAGCTATAAATAGACATTTTACAAGAATATTTTGTACACGGCTATGAGAGCCTATAGCCGTGCTAGCAGCTCCATGCACATCAGTGCATTGAGCTAAATGCTAACGTAAGCATACTAATACAGGCATACTCACAATGACAATGCTAACATCAGGACGTTAGTAGTAGGAATAATGTTCACCATCTTGGTTTAGCACGTTAGCATGCTAAGATTTGTTAATTAGCACTAAAGACAAAGTGCAGCTGAGGCTGATGGGAATGTTATTAGTTTTGCAGGGATTGAATTAATTGAAATTTTGACCTGATGGTGGCACTTAAGAAAAATTCAGGTGATGATCAAAGTTATTACAATTCATCCCGAGGTGGACTTGAATGTCTGTGCCAAATGTCATGGCAAGTCATAGAAAAGGTAAAGCTGAAATCCATAAATGTGGTGCTGGCTCAGGGTTGCGGTAGAGAAAAAGTCAGGGGCTCACCAATGTCATGAGGGTAAATTGTCTGGGAACCATGAAAGTCAGTACACAATTGTTTGTAGATGTAGCGATATTTCACTGGATAAGTGAAAACTTTGACCTGCTGGTCAAAGTCAAGGGATCACCAAAGTCATTAGGATTCATCCTCTGGGGACCATGAATGTCTGTATAACATTTTATAGCAATCCATCCCGTTAAATTATTACAGTCTGGACCAAAGTGGTGGACCGACCGACCGACTGACATTGCCATCCCTAGAGCTAAGCCACAGGCTAAAAAAGATGGAGGAAGGTTAAAACATCTGATAAGAGACTTGGTTAGTTTGGGAACAAGATCCAAAATGAAAGTGGTTATTGGAATCCAGCCCCAGTTTAGAAGTTGAGAAGGCAGCAACAGATAACAACAAACGTATTCCAGTCTCTGTCATTTAAACCATGCATTCATTCTCCACCATATTATTCATTTGCTGGTGTTCTAGATAAAAACCTAAATAAATCTATGCAGTCTGGCTTGTGTCTTCAAATGGAAACAGCCACATCCGTATACGCAAAAACCTTTAGTGTTTTGAAGCTATAGAAAGATATTCGGTGCCATTTCACCAAACATACTAATCTAAATGAGCAAAAAGTCTGGGTAGACTAAATCACTCCAAACACGTTCAATACGAAGGCACCTGAAACCAAGCAAGGTGTAAAAATGTGTTATCATCTAATAGCGCCAAAACAACGTGGTGACAGCATCCAAAGAGAGAGTCAAGGAAGACAGATTGGAGCAGGCGACCTTTAACCTTATCAATCATGTACAACAGAGGGAGGGAGGGAAAGGAGGAGACAAGAGAGACAAACACACAACATCCCCTCAACCATATCAATCACAGACCAAAGAGGAGGAAGGAGAGATAAAGACAGAGAGCCGGCATCTGTTTACCTTATCCATCATGTCGGGCCGGTTGGTGGCGGCGAGCACAGTGACGTCTCGGAGCTGCTCGATGCCGTCCATCTCTGTCAGGAGCTGAGCCAGGACCCGGTCGCCTACACCACCGGAACCCGAGGAGCTGAAGGGGTGGACGAGAATATAAGACAGATGAGTGGACAGGACTGAAAGAGAGGGAAACAGAGATGAGACTGATTAGTGGATGGACGATTGACTGGAGAGGGAAAAGGGACGTATGTAAATTATTCAGAAACTGGGAGGGGGGGGGGGGGAATTATTGATTGGTGTGAAGTGATGAAATGCAGATAGAAGATGGATGGACGGACCGGTGGGAGGACGGACAGCACGCACTGTAAAGAGATGAAGGAAAGAAGAAATATGCATATAAAAAGAGACAAATGGAATAATGGAAGGAAAAAGAGAGAATGGAAAACAATGTATGACAGATGAGCGAGTGCATGGACGATACAAATATCATCATCATCAGATCATCTCTCACTCCTGCTCTCAGGGGTCCAATGCAACACATGCCTCAAACCTTTCTCATTCGTCGCTAATATGTGGTGCGTGGCGTAAGGATGAAAATCATCCAGCTCTTGAATGCTTGTAGGGACCGTTCGCACTCTCACTGGTGGCAGGTTCTTGCCTTTGCACAATTCTTCTTGCAAAAAGCAAGGAGAAAGCTCTGGCAGCAAAAGTGAGCTTTCCTGCCAATGACATCCTACTGAGCTACTACTCAAAACAAGGCACCAGAAGACGCATCATCCCTCTCAAATAAAGCAGCCTTCCTTTAACAAATATGTCACCTTGTTTGGACTTGTAAATGTAGCGCTGGAGTTTATCTCACCCGGGTTTCCATACCCCAAGTAGTATCAGTATGAGATATTATGTGTGCAACACTTTATATTTCAAAGTCATCATTTTTTATGATATTCATTAACTCAAACCCCATTTTTGATAACTGGAACATAAGGCGGAACGCTCCCTTTGGGCTGAATGGAACAAATCTGAGAAAAACGTAATGCAAAAGAGCCACCAAGCCCTTAATTTGTTTAACTAATTATCAAACAAATGGCTCATTTTTACAACAGCCTAAATAACCTTCCTAAAATGTCCGGCCACTGGTTTTTAGCAAATGTTACTCAAACAGGAATATTGTGCATTAATACACTGTATATTTGATGCTCTAGTGAGTATTTGGGGCAGCAGGATGGCGACTCCACATAAACTACATGGTAATGAAAGTACATGTCACCCAGTGCAACAGTGTGGTTCACTGAAGGGTATTTTTTTTTTTTCAAATAGTTTTTGGACCACAAAGGAGGCCTATGGCACAGAGGAATAAGACATCTCAGGCTTTGGCTACACCATTAACGCCTTTTAGAAGCATTTGTTGACAGCAAGATAAACATAATATAGAATATCACCGGCGCTATCCTTTAAGAAACTCATGAATGTGTTAGTCACTGCGTTACATGGTGGTTATTTTCCATAAAGCAGTGCAGACAGCCACCCTTCTCAGCTCAAACACACACACAGCCTCTGTTGACAGGCCAGCGGAAGTGCCAGACGTCATTAGCAGAGACAAGGCTGCAGAGGAACACAAAGGCGCTCTGTCACTGAGATAGGAAGGGACAGAAAGAGAGAGGGAGAGAGAGAGAGAGAGAACGTTTGAGTGAAGGGGGATAGTGGGGAGAAAGGGATTAGGAAAAGGACGGCCGAGCGGTGAATGGGAGAGAGAAGGGGGTATGAGAGAGAGAGAGAGAGAGAGAGAGAGAGAGAGAGATTATGAGATGAAAAAATGTGGGAGAGAAAGGATAAAGGTGGTGAGCGAGTGAGCAATAGAGGGAGAGAAAAGGAGAGGATGCCATGAAAGGAAAAAGAGGCGCTATAGAGAGAGGAAGGAGAAAGAAAAGTAGAAGAGGGGACAGCGAGACAGTGAGGGAGAGAGAGAGAGAAAGCAAGTTGGACTTTTGTTGAAACATTTCAGTCTCTTTTAGTCATTTTCAAAATCAAACAATCCTCCTTTCATTTCTCTTTATCATCTAAAGATATTAACTCTTTTCTAGGTTCTCGGTCGGGGCAGTCAGTTTATTTTCAATTCAGCCAATCCCGAACATCCCTTTGTCTTTTCTGATGCGTCAGCCTCTCAGCCTTTGTCTGCCCTAGTTTGCGTCCCTTCCTGTCTTCTTTCCGTCTTCTTCATTTCATTCCAGCAGTTTGGACTCGTGGCAGGTAGGCTGACAGATTTACAGGTGCTTCTCATCTCCTGCCTTGAGAGGGGAAAATAACCCCCCCACACACACTATGCAGCAACGGCTGTCGGGTTGTGTCAACACTTTTGAATTCTTGCCGGCGTGGTGAGCCACTTCATTGATTAAACGTGGCAGGAAGTGAAGACCAATAAATAACCTTTACAGATCAGCACTAAGTGCATTTTTAAAATGGCGAGTGGCCTCAAGGCGCGGGTCCAGCCCCACATCCATCGCAGCCAGCTGACAAACTCTCACGCCGCGCTGCAGTAATGGTGGTTTGCAAACTCAAATGTCATCGCAGAGGGAACTTGTCGGCACCACTGGCAAAAAAATAAAAAATAATAATAAAAACATTGATTGATGAATAGAAGTCGCAATAGAGTCGTGTCCTGTACGCTGGAAATGAGTCAAGACCGCACTAAACGTCAAAGTACAAACTCTCTGTTCCAGTTTGCTTCGGAAACTCTGAAACGCTGTTTACTGAACGGCCTGGCTTGTCTAGTTTGGCAGAGTTAGTGTTTACTAAATGAGATGTAAGGGTAGAAAGGTCAAAAATCAAGATGGTGGATAAGAGGACCAGGGGCCCGATCACAAAACATCCTGTCAGCAGCAAACTTGAACAACCAAAACAAGGCCCTGAAACTGACACTGAGAAAGGCATTTCTCAATTTGACTCCATGCTGGAAACATGATTTTATAAACGTTAGCCAGTGTGGTCCTTGAAGAAACATGTATAGTATAGAAATGTTAGACATTTACATATCCAAGATATTTTGTTCAACAGAAACCGTTAAATAATTCTACATTTCATGGTCGCAGGCAAAAACGAAGTTGACAAGATGTGTTGTGGCTAAGACGCTGCGTAGCATTTGAAGCATCTGACGGAGGGGCCCACGTTGGAAAGGTTACAGCGACGGCCTGTTGGCCTTTCTGTGCTCCTTCCTACAACATTTAGTTTCATCGACTGGTTTACCAGGAAGCATGCTGCATATTTGGCCTTCCCCATCTGCCGTGGACGGGCACAATGAAGTGCTTGTGCGCCTCCGGCCTGTGTCCTCTGTCCGCCCCCCGTCCTCTTTCCTTGAAGCCACAGATGTTCCCAGTGCCATCCCACTAAAGCGCCTCCGGACAAGACTGTGTTCTGTGTTCGCCGGTAGAGAGAAGCCGCAAACGCCTAAGAGGACACCATGGGAACCGAGTGGCTGGCTTTGATAGCGCAGTCATGCAGACTTTTTTTGGGATGTTTACTCCAGCCATTCATAAGTGAATCTTTGTGAGACAAGCTGGGACACAGGCGAGGGCTGGTAAATTAAAGCAGACGCAGCGATGACTGTGCATTTGTCATCGCTGGACAATGAATGACCACAGTGCTGAAAATAGCCAACGGTGGACAGCAGCAGTAGTCAACAGTGAACAATCACCCGAGGAAGTGTCAGAGAGGAAGGGCAGGAGCTACGTTTTTGCCATTCATTTCGCGGCCTCTTGGCACCCTTTCTTCCAATTCCAGACCTCTTTCTGTGGCGTTAGGAAAAGAAAGGTACTGTACCTTCCTCTTTCACTGGCGAGAGCGTCAATCTCGTCAAAGAAGATGATGGAGGGAGCGACAGCCCTGGCCTTCCGAAACACCTGCAAGCAGAGTTAGCAACAATGGAAGGGAGGACAAAACCTGAACAGGAGCAATAAATTAAATGTCAGCACAAAAACAAACAGGAAATACAGAAATTATATATTAACAAACCACTGAACCTTTTATTTGCAACAATCAGACTTGGGAAGTTAAATGTACTTACCTCTCTCACGGCTCTTTCAGACTCTCCAACATACTTGCTCAGCAATTCTGGACCCTAAAAAACAAAAAACAAACCGTATTTAAGTGGTCAAATTTGGTGTGTGATTTGCCATCCTGGCAACTAGGAACGTTACTGCATTATATTAATTAATACTCATGCTAGAGTGCTATGCTTCCTTTCATTGCAAAAGCAAATGCTGATGTAAAGAAAAACTGTACGCTGAGCTAACGGCTCCCTGGAGACCATGCCTGAGGTTGAGCTGCACGCTCACGACTCATCCTGACTAATCACGGTTACGTTGTGTGACGTGTCACCTGGTGGCCGCCGTGTTTGTAGAGAGTTTGAACTTGAGAGCCAACATTCTGAAAGACCAGAGACGCAGCTGTAAAAGAGGAACATGGCGAAACAGCGAAAGCACAGCGTGGGAACATCACGAAGGACAGCAGGGTGTGTGGCGGTCGCTGTACACAGTGTGCTGGTTTCTGTCTGTGTGTAACATCTGTGGTTCAGCTGGCAACACTAGAACACTACAGCACCATGTTTCCCCACCATTGCTACTACAGTAGTGCTACTACCACTGCTGGTATTAGTGCCGTTGCTATTCATCAAAAAATATCTAATCTTTGGTATGTTCTCACATGCAAAATGTCAGGTTTGTGACCAACGCGACGCAGCACATTTAGTTCAGATCAACAAAGTGTGCAGCGTGGACAGTTTTTGCGTAGCCTCGATCAACACCACATGCAAAAGTGGCCAACCCCGTCACGTGACTTATTTATTTACAGCTTTGGCTTTTCTTTCCAATGAATAACACAAACTCCTCCAGCTCAAAACAGAGCTCAACAATTTCACAGCAGTTAGGACGTGCAGCTGCTGCTCTTACGTGACGCTCACACCAAAAAAACAAAACAAAAGAGCGCTTTTTCGCTGTTACCGCCAGAGTGGATAAGTTTAAAAAAAAAAAAAAACACCACTTTCACTCATGTTTTAGTGTGGTCAGTAAAAGCTGAACTTCTCCAACCTATACTGCACAGACATTGTCAGGCGCTGTGTATCAGTAAAGTTGGGAACCTTTTGTCACCTAATTTCCAGCTGATCACTCGTGTTAACTATCACTATATATTTTGTCAGATGCATAGAAGAGGAATTACTGTGCTGTTGGTCAAGAGGTAGAATGTATGAGTGTCGATCGACAACAACTAAGTAGAGATTCCGGTGTATTGAAACACAACATATGTGATGATGCCTTGCAGGAGAGAGAGCCTTAACCAGCCACGGCTCAGCATAATAACCAGTCTGTGTGTCCTACCAGGTGATTAGTGTAAAGCATGATTTTGTTGTTTGCTAACAAAGGGGAGGAAGAAGAGATGAAGCCATTTTCCAATTGTTTGTGCACATCAGTGTGGGCAGAAAACCTTTCAGAAACATCATGGAGACATTTATGTTGCGGTCATACGCTATCTGCGCTTTTCAAATTTAGCCGGTTTAGTGTGGACATTGTCTAGAAATACCGCCTCAGCGCTAGTACTCCGCCCAACACTACTTGCACCACCACCACTAACTTTACTACTAACCACTAATAGAACCTGCTATATCGTCTCGCTGTCTCCTCCCTCTCCTTCAGTCCTTTCCTCCCTCTTTCACAGGCAGATAAACATCCACTCAGCCCTCACAAGAACTTCCTCCCCTGCAATCCACCCTTTCAACACCTCTGGGCTGACGGAGGAGATGACACTTAACTCCCAGCCCTTTTGTCTCCTGCAGTAAGTGTGGAGGTTGACTCATTAATCTCCAGGTTCCTCTCTCCGTGGCAGAGCCGGTGAGTGGCTCTGGACACGCAGAGTTTAAAACCATTGACACTGTAAGACGTGCTGTACAAGCTGTGTGTGAGTGTGCGCGCGTGAGTGTGTGTGCGTTTGCGTGCACGTATGCATCTGCGGATGCGAGTGTGTTTGAGTGGCTGCAGCGGGAGGAAACTGAAATTGACAAGATGATAATAGGGCTTTTTCACGCAGAGGAAGCAGGCTGAGCCTTAAGGTATCCACATTTAAATCTGGATAACGTATCTATGTCAAAGCAACCGCTGCACTGGAAAAACCAGATACTGTTATTGCAGATGCAGGAGAGTGGCTTTGAGCAGGAGGGACATGATGTTTTTCTACCCTTTTCATAAAGTACATACTCTTCCTGATGACTTGAAAACTGCTGTGTACAATTATAGCACGACTCTTTTCTTCTTCTTTTTTTTAAATGACCTTTGTATCAAACACAATACAAAATTCAACAACAATGATAATGTCTCCAACACTAGAGGGACAGCTATTGTACATTTGTGAAATGTAAAAAACCTGTTCAAAATGTGTTCATGCGATTGTTGACCTCTGACTCACCTTTGCAATTTATTAGCACAACCATGAAGCACGTTAATGCATTCATCCTAAAAAACTAAAACGATGCAACCTCTTCCCATTATGTGATGCGTTTATCTTTCATTTCTTTGACCAGTTGTATTATTTGAACTCCACGCGCATCCAAAAAACCCTCTCCAGGTCCAAAACTGAAGGCAAGTATGATTTGAAATCCGCCATGTACAATTAATAGAGCAGCATTGGACTTGACCACGTGAAGTCACAATTAGACAATTTGATTTCCTATAACGGTGGCCATGTACAAATTTAAGGTCAGTGTAAAGTTGTCGCTGTTTGTTGGCAGTTCAGGAAAACCGAAGTATTTCTGTGCACGCTTGCAAATCACACCCGCATTAGCAGACAGATTAATGAAAAAAAATTCAACAAGCTGATCGATCAATCTCTGTCAACCGGGCCTGGGCGGGCTGAAGCGAGGGGGGGGCAGAGAGGATGGGGTGGTGAATGAGAGGGGACAAACACAGGGTCAAAGGTCACACAGGGAAGATTTGTGCAGAAGACGTTGGGCAGCAAACATCTCCACTACTACTTTGGCTCAATATACTGTTTGTGTAATACGTGAATAATTTCATTTTTTATTTGACATGTGTATGATATGTTAGATGAATATTGACCTTTTAAATCCCACTGTCCAGCCAGTCAGCCGCATAACCCAGAGGACTTTATTATATATGGTAGTGGGAATCCCAACATTTCCATACACCAACTGTGCTAGGCTGAACTTTGGGGAAAAACTATATGTATAAGAGATCCCGAAGATTTCCCTTTGATGGAATGGTGCAGCTATAAAAAAACATGGGAGTCTTGTGCTGGAATATTTTGCTTTAACTAGCATAAAGCTATATATATATATATATATACTGTATATATGATGCTGTAGGTCAGTGTGGACTGAGATGGGTTTTTTCCAAACTTAAAATTAGTAACAATGCAATTTGTATCGACTATGTTAAGTTACACACAAAGGTTGAACTAAAAAGGCCTAGACTGTGAGATCAGATTGAATCAATAGATCATCAATCATCAAACCTATGGTATCACTTCTGAAAACCTGATGGCTATCACTAATCCTGCATCATAACGGAGTTAAAGATTTATAACTCGATATCTTTTTGAGAGGTTTTTGGATTAGCTCCATTACCTCATTTTTGTTCCCATTGAGTCATATGCA
>JAVQJV010062526.1:0-46300 GCA_036024995.1 Gadopsis bispinosus | reverse complement strand
ACTGGTACAGCATGTTGTTTTAATCGTCACATCATCACTGTGAGAATTCCATGTTCACTCACTCAGCTGAGTGACAGTGTGTCAGAATACTGTACAGAACAGCCTACTTCTTCAGTGAGTCTCACTGGTCGAACTAGTTACTTCTCTAGGCAGGGAGGGGACTTTTCTCTTTATATCCCCTGATGATGTTCTCATTTTGAAATCAACATATGCTAGTGGATTTCAAAAAAAAAAAAATCAATCAATGTATTTTGTAGAGGGGAATGAGAAGCAAGCAAGACTCTTATCTGAAAACAGCTAACTTCGACGGGGCAAATTAAACCTTCCCTAAAATGTCTTGCAACGGAGGCAGGATTGGTTTGTAAATAATAGGACCAAAGTAATGGTGTAATGCTTCTTGTAGATTATGAGAATTGTGAAGTATATCAATGGTGTGAACCGTACCTGTGTTTGTAGAGGTACAGAGCGAAGCCTGCAATGATCATGGCTATAAAAGGCACTAGGATGGCTGCCGCCACTGAACTGCTGTTGGACGCAAAGTTGTAGCCTGGGTTGTCTCTGCTGGGATCTAAACTCTCTGGAGAGAAGAAGAGAAAGGCCATGAGCCCTCGCTTTAGTGTTACTTTAGTACAATGTGACTTCGGCAGCAGACATTACAATCACGTCCCATAAATAACACAAATTAAAAAAAGCGAAAGGAAAATGATCCTCTTCACCTTCTGCCAAGAACCCACAATAAATGTTGAAGGCAGATAAACAGAAAAACAATGAAATAAAAGGAAATGTTATGGCTGAAATTCTGCCAGGAAGGCTTCATTAATACAAGTGACTTTTGAAAGTTTATTGCTATGGTTTATTTTCATTTATTCCCCCCATGGGAACATCAAATACCATTATTCTAACAAAGACTCTTAATTACTGACATCAAAGGCCGACGGCTATTAAGTCATTGCAGATTCATTCTCTAATTTATGGAAGTGTGTGTCTGCAACAGCAACAGTGGAGGAGTGACAGCCCACCTGTTTACCACAGAATGGCAAAAAAGCCCCCAATAAAGGACGAGTGACAAACAAGAAGGAATTCAATTAGTGGGTTCTGTGGTGTTTGCCAATCAACCTCCTGCTGTGTGAGCGCGGGCACACAGACAGATGCACAAACACACTCACGCAGGCAAACTGCGCTCTCAGTTACACCACCACCGAGTTAAAACAAAACACGAGAGCCTCGACAAATTGAGCAGGATGACTTCCAAGACGACCAACCCCACCTTCCAGACTCACATCTGTTTATCTCATACACACTTAAACACACATACACATGAATGCCCTGGCACCAGCCCCAGTGCTCTGTATTAATAAAGAGCTGTTTGCTCAATCAGTGTGCTGTGGCAGGGTGGTGGTGGGGGACAGTTCTGCACCTGCTGTTCAAGCACCTCTTTCATTACAGCAGATTCTCACATCCACTCTGACTACGTTCACACAACTTTCGCCGCACATACACACGCGCCTAATCTGTGTTAACACCAATTCCAAATTGGTCAATTCCACATTCCTGCTCATATCTGATCTTTTTTGCACCTGCACTCCTGCTCTTCAGTCTGTCTCGCAGCATGGAAGGCCACTCCAATTTGGGTTTTGCTTTTTCAAAGCTGCTAAATTCCTGTGACATCTGTCCCCCTCGCCAGCATTAGCAAAAAGAAATCAGCAGATGCGGTAGCACTAGCATTAACTGCTTAACTGTTTTCATGGATTACATAATGTAAACCCTGTGTCACATATGAAATACGGAATAAGAAATCTGGATGTAGAGCATTTTATCTGCATTTTAAATCACTTTAGTTACATCTCACACAAACACCTCCGTTTTCTCCCATTTTCCTTCATGTACAGCAGCATTCCAACCGGAACACAGTGTGCCACAGGGACATAATGAGAGGCTAACTCTGTCAAGGCTACATGAAAAATGACACCTTTTTAATTAACCTCCACTGATGGCCGACCACCACTTTAACAGTGGGTTGGCAGCAGTAAACCAATGATGTGAACTGGCAAGAATAAGAAGCCCATTCCCATCCTTGTTTCAATACTTTTGTCAAAATATCAGCATCTTCATAAAATGCACCAATTAAAAAGCACATCAACATGTGCGCCTTAAATAGTTCAGAAGAGTGGAGAGAGTTTGCAGTCGCAGGAGCATCCAACCGTGGAGAAAATGAAGAAATAATAATAATATCTCACACACACATAACTGCAGCAGCCATTCAGGTCCACGGAATCAGGATGCAAGGATTTGCTGTACACAAACTGCAAGGAGGAACGCATGGCTGCGATTTTTAGGTCACAAACACGAAGCAGACTATTTGGATAGGCGCAGTCTTTTGTAAAAATGTTCTATACCTACGATGGCATAGCTGAAGTTGCTGAAAGAACCAAAGAATGACACGCAGCAAAGAATGGATCTTCACTGTATCAAAACTGTGAGATGTGGGGTTACTCATTATGGCGAAGACTCCACAGGCATCAACAAACTACCCACAAACTCCCAAAGGAAAGATTTTGTGCAGCTGTGTTGTGTGTGAGTGTAGTGCGTGTGCCCGTGGATGTCATTTCCTGACTATTCATCATGTCTGCGAACTGCGTTTGCCTCTTTATGCGGGACTCACAGCGCCATTCTCCAAAAGCCTTTTTTCGCATTTGCAAACGTAAATAAATGATGAATCGAACACAGCAAATTACATGCTGTGAAAACACTTGCAGCTAAGCTTAAGGACACTCCACATATTTTAAGTGAAAGACTTATGTGATAGAAATCCAAACAGGGCATAAAAAAACACACACACACACACACACACACACATAGTCCTTCCCCAGGAGGACAGTGGTTTCTATAACCAAGTGGACAGCTCACTCACCCAGTCTCTGGAGACCAAATTGGCCAAAGCCTTTTCCTCTGACAAATCCCTGGTATACAAAGGAGTTGGATGAAGAGATGTAAGACACCTAGGGACAGAGAAGAATGGAAGACAGACACTTTATGTGTCACATCCAGGCTTTACAAAGGAGCATATCATCAAAGTGTCAGCAGCTGGTGTGCACAGAAAATGAAATATCATGTCAAAGGGGCTGAGAGGTGCTCTTACAGCTGACATTTAATATGACGTTTTTCTGCTCAAGGAGCACAAACATAAACACACTCGGCTGCGCACATGCAAGCGTGTTCCACGAGAGAAACGATACGTCAGCAATCAAGTGCTGTGAGGTTTGTGCCACACACACACACACACACGTATATATTATGACCTGCTCTTTTTAATTATATCTGGAGTGTGTGGTGCCTGGGGTTGGGGGATAATATGGGAGAGAAGAGTGGAGGGGTTCTGTGGAGTCCTGATTACCAGGCAATGATTTAACTGACATTTTAATTAAAGGGAAAACTCTTGGTGGGCCCTCCATCTCCCCAGAGTGACAAGGCTAGTGTGTATGTGTGTTTGTGCATATTTCACAAGAAAGGTGTGTGTGGGTTTGCACTTACATGTCCGTCTAGGGCCCAGTTGTCTATTTTGAACTTGTTGACAAAGATCTCCACAGGGCCTCTGATCTGGTGGACCTGTAGCAGCAGCTGAGCTTCCTCCCTCTTATATGTACCTACAAGGGGGAAAAAAAGGGTTTAAAGTTAGTTTGGTGCAACAGCCACACTTGCACCAACTGAAAAGGATTATGTGATATAGATATGTACACTAGGAATTCAAACAAACAACATCTGATCCGTCCTCCAATCGAGGTATCCCCTTCCCCCATCACGTTGTGTTGACTCTGTGTTTTGGTGATTGATTTGGTGCACCAGTGATTATTTACAGGACCAGCATAGTGTTGATGCTCTACAGTACGTTACATATAATATGTCCATTAACATATCACCCAGTTGTGTGGCTCACTGATGTGTTTTTAATAGTTTTTGGACAACAATGGGGCTCTGTGACAAAGAGAAATTAGCTACTGTACATCAGGTTTTGGCTACAGAGGCGACACTGGTTTTTATAAGACCCATTCCTTGGTGATTTTTGTCTTTTCATGGGATTTGTTAACATTTAGACAACTATAGAAAATCTGACTAATAAACTTATCCTTCAGAAAAATTATTTCTTAAATCAATAAAAAGGCCACATTAATTGATCTGAGACCATTTCCTGAAAAATTTGTTTGCTTAAAATTTGGTGTGAAGATTCGCACGGAATGGCTTAACAATAATGCAACATAATTTGTATATTGTGCGAACACAACAACAATCTATAAGTCTGAATCAGCAACATTACTTTCAGTGGAGAGTGTTGGTAATTTGCAGCTGTAGAAAATCATTTTACTATGCTGCGATGAAGATTGATAGCACCCAGGTACAGAGGAGTGAAGTGTCCAAGCCGTTACTGATGCAAATTTGCGTCTTAATGATCACAGCTGCACGGTGATTATGCCACAGGGAAAAAAAGTAAAGTGTCTGCTGTTCGGTAACAGCAGTAATGATCTACTCCATGCAGGGACCACACTGATATGTTGCTTCTTGTCCTCACTTATAATTATCTGACAATTGTCTGTTTGGATAAAACCCATCACAGGGGGGTGTCTGATATGAGAATAGTCTTGACTCTGACTTCTATTTTTGGTGTACTAACCTGCCAGTTTGAGTTCCACGCCGCTGTGGTCGATGAGTGTCCCATTAACCCGGTTGGTTAAGGGTTCAAAGGCAGTGATGCTGAGCATAGCCGGCTGCTTCTTCCCCAGGTACTCATAGGATCCCCTCCAGAGAGAGTTCTTAGCAAATACACCACCGGGGACTGAAAGAGGCAAAGGGTTTTTGTCAACAACAAAGGAGCATGGTGACTTTACTGGTTTGTGTACCTTCAAGCTGCAGAGAGGAGATTATCAGTGGAATCTGATGACATGGTGTGAAAAGTAAGAGAGGGTTCATCATTCTGACACTGCAATTTGTATATTCACTTTATAGAAGTAAAACCTACAACATGTCCAGAGTCCCAATGAGAACCACAGACATAGAGAAAAAACAAAAACACGTAACATTTGAAACAAATATCATTTAAAGCATATTAAAATACAAGAAGGACCTGTCTCACCTGGTAACTTGGAGGGTGGCTCCTGCACTGTTCCTACTGGGCTCTTACCACTTGGGCGATTATCAGCTGGAGAGAATAACATAACAGAATTAACTGAAAAAAAGTGTATGCCTCAGGAAGTGAAAATGAAGATCCAATTTTCTCTTTCAACACAACACCTCAAAGGTAATTGCAGTGGGAGGATGTCACCATCAGCACTTGCTGACTACCTGCACGACTAATAACCCCTGTGGTGGCCAGAGTGAGAGCTGCCTGTGACAGGACTCGACTCGTGTCAAAGAGCAGCCCGGCTGTCTCTGCAGGGCTGCGGCAAAGTCAGATGCACCGTTTCACTGCTTCAAGGGAAGCACTTTAATAATGCCTTACCACTCACACGGGGCCACAGGACCACACCACCACCAGGAAACTCACACCCACTCAGACAAACAGCTTTACACGCAACAACAAACAAAGACAGGTATACTGACGGTAGTTTATGTGCACAAACATCACCTTGGATACATGTATACAGACACAAACGACACAGACACACACTCCCGCAGCGTTGCACTTTATTAGCTGCCACTCTTTGGAGCTGCCCTTCCATCACTGCGCCCACAGGTGCTGTTAATATCCGGGGTATGTGCTAAGACCAGTCATGTTTCTTTTCTTCACTCTTAATGGCCTTAAAAATGCCCTCTACATTTCAGCAACCGCTTGGCATCGAATCCATCACATGGATTCCCCTTCTAGTACGTCTTACCAATTAGCATTGGTCTTTCCTAGATAATTGTGTGTCGATTACTATTTTTTTCCTATATGTATTGAGGCCAATGCTTGGGGGTGTCTTAATGGCAGTCTATTTGTCTGCTAGACCTTGTTAACACTGCCTCACCATTTATAAGAGGTACTGCTAACCTAATCAATGGGATGCATTGGCCTAATCAGATTTTGCACCCTTGTTAATGTTTCAAAGCTTGTGTGTGTGTGTGTGCGTGCGTGTGTTTGAATCTGCGTGTGTGTGTGTAATTCCATGCAGCGTAATTGTGTGATGGATGGGCCATCCTTCCCTGGTATGTGTCTGAGAAAACCCATGTGTTAACAGAGCTATTCATCAACATTAGCTGAATTTCCCAACCTGACTCACCACTGAATCTCACGCCAGTACAGACCCCAGTGGTTTCAATAAAGACTGCTAATGGAAACTGCACATTATAAATATCAGGTGAAGTGTTTTAATACATCTGTGTGCTCGCCTGGGAAAATGGGTGGCTACGTGCACACATCGGTAGTCTTAGGAGGTTTGGTGAATGTATCTATGTGGGTGCTTATGCTCGCACGCGTGGGTTTATGTTCCCAGATAAGCAGGTCAGGTGACCATCTATCTATGTGTGGGCATTCACTCTAGTCACGTAAGAATAATTGTATAAAATATAGCCACAACAAAAGCAAAAAGGGTGCATGTGTGTATGCAAGTATTTCTCTATGTTCCCTCAGGGATGCAATGTAACCGTGTTCATACCTGCACAGACAGGTGGTTTCCCTGTCCAGCTCCCATCGGACCTGCAGGTCCTGTGCTCTGACCCTGCAGCCAAGTAGAAGCCCGGCTGACATGTATAGATCAGCGTATAGCCAAGGGATGGCAGTTCAATGGCTCTCACATCAGACTGGGCCGGCAGCTCTGGCTGGCTGCAGTGGTGAGCTGGAGAAAGAGAGTGAGAGAATGAGGGTGGGAGGGAAGGATTAAAGTGACCAAAGAAGAAGGGAGGAGCGGAAGTTTCAGAGAAATCGGTTGGGATGAGGAGATGAGCAGGGAGAGGGATCAGAGGAGCAACAGATAAGAAAGAAAGAAATATGGTAGAAGAGATAAAGAGAGCCACGGTGGAGGTGTGGGACCAAGGAAGAGTATATGGCACGTGTAGGCATCAGATTGATATTGAGTAACATTAACTTTTGTTCAAGGTTAGGTTTCCCCACTTAAATATACTGTAGATACGTATTTGCAACATGAGCAGATTGTGTACTTACCAATGCACTCGGGTTGAAAACCACTCCAAGTGAGGTTAGGCAGGCAAGTGCGAGAAATGGAGCCCTGAAGTAGGTAACCCTTTCTACAGTTGAAGAACACAGTGCTGCCGATCTGTAGGAGGACACACACATGAGCATGTGAGGATGTGGAAGGGGAATTTTTAATATAATACATTTGTTAAAGTCAATAGTTTTTAAGTTTGTTAGTCCAAAAATGTGAGTATTTATTTATGTATGTGTATGTTGAATGACAAAATGTTCAATTGCTGCCTAATACACTGACAGGTGCCATTGTAATGGCATGATAATCAATGTTCTGTACTTCACCAGTCAGTGGTCATGAAGTTATGGCTCATCGGTCGGTATATATTTGATTAAAGTATGGCCATTCAGTGTAAGTAACATGTCTAATACAGTCTTCTTTCTTACCATGAAATGGATGCTTTTCGTGAGAGGACCTACATTGTTTTAGGTTTAAAATCTCTGTCTTTTGCTGCGTGGACCAAAGAACAACACTCACACGGTTTACCTATACTGCCCCCCAGTAATTCATTATCAAAAATAAGTTCACAAATGAGCCAAGACGAAGGCCACATTATAAACAAGAAAGGGAAAAAAAAGGGAGGAAATGGAGGACATTGATTGATTTGCACACCGGTTTGTACAATAAAAAGTTGCAAATCAACCAATGTTCTCCAGTCCCTTTCTACAAATAGGTTGTCATTGATTCAACCATGCAGTTTACACTGTCGCAAAATGCTTGGTACAGTACTAGAAGAAGAAAACACACATTACAGTACAAAGCTTAAGAAAAAGCTTGCAGGCTTTTGTTTTATTTCTCTTTAGTGCTACCACAAAATGAATAGCACACTCAAAGGTTTGAGACCAATTTTTGTTCAATACATGACTTTAACTTCCTGAGTGACATATTCATACCTGGTAGCCTTGACTGTTGTTCTGATTACCAAAGAGAGGAATGCCAGGATCTCCACAGGTGGTGTGAGTTGGATCTGAAACACACACACACACACACACACACACACATATAGAGCAATTCTATGATAACTACTTTCATGTAAAGCAATTCCCATTTAATATACACGTCACCCATGACCTTAGAGACATTGTGTGGGAAATTACATTTTTCAAAGATTTATTCACAATTTGTTTGTGACCAGTGTGATTTCCGTGAGTGCTTCTAACTGCAGCATCCACATTTATACCTTGTAACTAAAATGGTTTTACACATCCTTGGTTACGTTTATTTCTTACGGAATGTTTCTCACAGTTGGGAACAATTTTTTTGATGACATGGGCAAAACCAAAGTATGATGTTTGATACTGAGGACACTGGTTTGATGCTGAATTGGTGACTCCTAAAGGGGTCTTGCATGTTCATCATCACAGGAGCTGAATTTGCTTTGATTAGTGAAATATGTCAAAATTAAAGGCAGATGATTAGATCTCATGTTGCAAATCAGTTTGCATGTTGCAAATTTGATAAAAAAAGCCCCTTGTGTTTTGCATAGCCAGACCTACAGTTTCTCCACAAGATGTCTAGACTGCTGAGAAAGCTTTGACTAAACCCACGGTTATTGCGAAATAGGTGAAATAAATGTTCTGGGCTGTTTTAATTAATTACACTGATCGGAATGGAAAAACAGAATCAATAAAGTTTGCTTAAATGTTTTCTGCACGCACTATTTCTTGGTTGCAAAAGGCAATTATGACTATCAGGGTAAAGATAAGGGGCCAGAATGTGAGCTAGCCAGTCTCACACTTATACTAGTGTACGTTATATGAAAGTAATGGCATTTAGTACTCAATGTTTTGTGCTCTGGGTATAAAATAAGGCCACCAGCCATACACACTGCTGCCAACAACCATTATACCCTTGACTGTATGTCATTGCTTTCATTATTACATCAAGTAGTGTATTCTAATATATTCAATATGTCAGACTACTGTATATCGTAAATGGTAGCTCACCTATGCAAGAGGGTTGTGTGCCACTCCAGGTGCCATCATATTGACAATATCTTCTAGTAGAGCCCACCAGGACGAGGGGAGGGTAGCAGGAGAAGGAGACAGAGGAGAGATAGGTGAATCCTCGGTCCTCCCTCCTCCCCTGGGCTGGCATCCCTGGGTCTCCACAGAACACAGCTGCAAAGATGAAGAAGAAGGGAGGAAAGATAGACTTAGAATGTGCGGTGACCCACTAACCATGTTCTGTTAATATTTTAGAGTGAAATGTCATGCGAGGGACATACATATTGTGCATACTTGGGTGAAAGAAATGTCAGAATGAAATCAATGACATGTAATGTAATTGGGCATTCCAGCGCGGTTCCACTTACGGAAGCATTGGGGTTTCTCTCCGCTCCAGTTGCCGTTGCCCTGGCACGTTAACACAGTGGGCAGGGACAGCTGGTAACCTTGGTTGCAGGAGTAGCTGATGCTAGAGCCCCAGGTGAAGTCTAAACCGACAACCTGTCCGTTAGGGATGGTAGGTGGTGGACCACACACGATCGCTACAAGGAGACAAAGAGACATTGCAGGACTTCATGGATTCTGCATATTTGACTTGGTTTAAATTATGCAATGCGTTGCAGCCCAAGTATTAGTGTAATGTAAGTGTCATGTCCCGTGGATTGTTGTTCTGTGTTTCCTGTTTTATTTTGAAGTTTTTCCTGTCTTTGTTCGTTTCCCGGCTTATTTGGTGTCGTTTCCTGTTCTTGTTAGTTTCCCTCCTGTGTTGATTTCTTTCACCTGTCCTGTCTGTTCAGTTCTTGCCCTTGTGTTTTCTTGATTGGTCCAACCTGGTCCCAGTGTTCACTTGTCTCTTGTTTCCCTCGTTAGTCCTGTGCATATGTTGTTTCTTTCTCTTGTCGGTTCCTTGCTTTGTTTCGTTCAGGTGGCTCCTGTTCGGTTTACACCTTGCTGGTACTCCGTTTGTTTCCGTGGACTTTTCTCAGTTTTTGGAACTTCCTTTATGTTTCCGTTTTTTGCCCTGTGTAGGTTCCTCGTGTTTTGTATTTACATACCCACCAGCCTTACCTGTTTGTGACTGTCTTTATGTTCTGTCTAATACATTGTTAAAACTGCTCCGGACAGTCTGAGCTGTCTGCACTTGGGTCTTTCCTCCACTGCCTACACCACGGACGTAACAGTAAGATTAGCACTTCGGTAACAGCAATATCTGTAATGTTCATTCGCTCTAGCCATCCATAATCACTCCTGCCTTTCCTGTAGCTTCGTCCAGATTGACCTCGTCATTCACATACTCTTACACAACTTTACCTTTACAGAGAGGTTTGGTGCCATTCCAAGTGCGGTCCTTGGTGCAGATAAGAGTCGAGGCCCGGTCAGCATCCATGGTGAACCCAGGGGAACACTGGAAACTGACTGTGTGATTGTAGGTGAAATCATTGCCCAACCTCACCCCATTGGCTGGCACTCCAGGGTCACCACAGTTGATAACTGCAGAAGCAAAACAGGATAAAGAAGTGAGAACAAATGAAAATGGGTACCACATTTCGACAGTAAGGACAGACGTAGCAGAACAAAAACAAAAAAAAAAACGGGGTTGGAAGCAAACAGAAAAAACAAATTCACAAGATAAGTTGATTCACTAACTCACTGTGTTTGAGCCATATTATTTAATGAATTAATTTGTTTTGCATGTGACTGCACTCAGTAAAGCACGAAGTCAAAATCACACACTTAGGATGAAATACAAGCAAGTAAACAAACCATTCAAAACTGAACACCAGATGGAGAGTTAATGAACTGTTATATGCATTTGACCCAAGCAGTACACCTAACAAACAAAGCTTAATAATCTAAAAAGCAACATAGTTGATGTGTCTTCACGGATAATTAGCACTTCGTGGATTTATGGACATACACCATTGGATGATATATTTATACTGTATATATGCTTAAAAATACTTACTATGCAACTGATAAGTCTTTAATCACCATTACTGACAGTGAGAGTTATAATAATGTGTTTAATATGAAAGAACTGTCCTTGTACTTTTGAGTGCCTCCAGTTCAGAGCTTTTAGGGTGCAGAGAGACTAAGTCTTGTGATGGGTATCCCGCTACAGTAGCTCCCCAAAGCTCCAAAAATGAACCACATTTCTCCTTGATTATACTTTTACATCCTGCGGGGAACACAGTGTGATTGAGTAACAACAGTGAGAATTCCACTGCGTGACTCAGCAGTATAATAGCTCAGCTCTGCTGTAAATGTGTAAGATAGAAAATCCGGGGCACAGAAGGACAACTTGTGCTACGTTGCCTTGGGACAAAGAGGCGTTATTAAATGCATATGACCAACATTCCAGCGAAACTCCCAGTTGGGTGGGGAAAGTGGGCCTTGGAGGTGTAGTGTCTCCCCTTGACTTAGCAAGCACTTACATTTCCCACTGGGCTGGTAAGAGTGTGCCGCCTGAAGCAACAGTGTCTATCTAGGACTGTGTACCCTGTAACAAGACCTACAGGGCTGAGACACAGTGAGATCATTTTGCCTCTCATTTCTTAAATTGTCACCAGCAAACCGTACACTGCTTTGGTACATGATACTGTAGGTGCCAAATAAATTGTTCAAATGAGTGTACACGTCAGTTAATTACATCTATAATGCAGAGGAGGCTACCAAAACATCCTCTACTAGCAGCCACCTCTGTTAAGAAAATCCCTTTTTAGCATACAGTTTATCAGATCAACAGAATCCTTCAACCAAAAGTGCACACATTCACATGTTCTTCGCTCCCTAAAGATGTTCTGCCGAAGTGTGTCAACATGTACCCTTTCATTCCTGTTGATTGCCGAGTTCTGAAATCCATAATGGTGCTGCTTAGGGTTTATCTTCTCCGTTCAGGAGAAACTGGTTCTCTCAGTGACCCTCTATTTGACAGGTTCTCCTGGCTCTGTACAGCAGCTGCGTGTATTTTGTGAGGCGTGATGAAAAAGGGTTGTCAGTCAGGCCTGTGCAATTTGAGTGGACCATGTATCAAACCAATTTCCTCTGACTGAGCCAGGGATCCACATGAGTCATTCGTCACAAAAAAAAGTGCCCTTACAAGCGATTAGCCTGACTTCCATATTTTCATGCATTGTTTACAACATTTAATATTTTGCATTATATCACCAATATAACTTATATATAACTCTCCTCTGCAAGGCCTGGATATGTATTCGGATGGTATCATAAGTATTCACCAAATTGAAAAGTGTGAACTAGTGTTCAAGTACATATAAAAAGATGAGAGGCCAACAGGTAGACAACAGAAAAGATGCCATTTAAATATGGACGAAAAAATAAGCACGATACATAGAAACACTTAGGTTCTCTGTCTTTTAGAGCCGTTATTCACCAGAGCACTCGGGCATGTTGCCGGTCCAGGTCCCGTTGACGGTGCAGTGTCGGGTAAGCAGGCCAGTGGAGTAGTAGCCCTCCCTGCAAGCATAAGTAATGGATCTGGAAAACGTTAGGCCATCATGGATCAGGATCTGGGCATTCCGTGGAGTTCCCGGGTTTCCACAGGAGATCACTGAGAGAGACGGAGAGAGGCCAATGAAAAGGATTAGGTAGTGTTAATTTACAAGTTTTATCCTGGTTGACTAGAGGAGAATCTATAAGTTAGTTATGTGTATGTGGTGTAGAATGGGGAAAAGGGAGCCGGTTGAGGGGAGCGTTGCAACAGTACCACTGCAGAATTGCTTCATCTAAGCATTTTTGGAAAATCCCAGACCAGTCAGAACTATTGATGAAATATTTTCGATGCCCTTACTCTCTCATTTTAGCTCCTCAGTCTTCCCTCACTTGTATCTCTCTGTTTAATCTACCAACCTAAATGCCTAAAATGTCTAATTATATTTTTGTACCCAGCAATGTAGCAGTAAATAAAGGTATTTAAAGACATCTATACTTTCTAGTCAGTAATCACTAGAAGGTACTAGAAGGTGCCAAAAATCTTTTGTATTTTCTAGAAATTATGAGTTCAGGGTTTAGTTTATATAAGAGATCCTTTAACGATGGACTCTTTTATCTTGTTCTTGATATGCATTTTAACATGTATTTAATGTGTATTTAAGACTTATTGCCTAAATTATTAGATTCATTAACAAATTAACAGATTATATTATTGTAATAAATACACAAAATGTAGGTTGTTTTTTTGCTACATTCCTTTTATACTCCTTCATGTGTCTGATATGTTTGTTTTCCCTTTCCCTTTAGTCTTCATGCGCCCACCCAACCACCACCCTCATCATCTTCCCCCGCTTCATAAGTAACTTTGATGGACACATCCTTTGCTCAGAAAGCCCCTTGGTGTCTGTCCGGCCGCCAGCGATGGTTCCGTTCATTAAAGTCTCCAGCTTGCCCCGGGCCCTCAGAGCCCCGCGGGCTTTGCCCTCCCGTAATGACCAGATGTGGCCTGGCCCTTGAAGTCTGTGCCAACCGAGAACAGGTGGGCGACCTCGGCTAGTGGGCATACCACACACCAGAGGGAGTGAGACAGAGTGAGGCAAGGGAGAGAAGTTGTGGTGGCGTGTGTGTGTGTGTGTGTGTGGAGGGGGTGTTAAGAGCACAAGTCAAAACAGCCTGAGAAATAGGATGAGGTTTATGGAAATAACACACTGTATACAAAAATGAAGGAAGAAAAGCCATATGGCCACACCTGGACCAGGGCAACAAAGATCCATATCATATCAAACGTTTTCACCACTTCTGTTGTGTGTGACAAATTTTAGCATCTCTAGCCCCCAATAAAAGGCATCCTGTTTCATTGTGAAACATGGAAATTATCCGCTCCGCCTCAGCAACCGTGTTCCATGGAAACTCAGAAGCTTCACAATTTAGCATCACACATGTCTTAAGGTTAAGCCAATCCAAACTTGAAATTAATCTGTTGAATGTTCTAGGAGAGGTTCAAAAAGTTCCATACATGTAAATTGTCTAAAATGGTATTTTGTCTCGTAATCTATGACATCATCGTTCGAGGTATTGACTCTTGCTTAACAATTTAGCACCACACTAGGCTGAGGATCATCCCTACCTAATTTGAAATCCGATAAACCCTCTAGGAGGAGTCACATAAAAAACAAGTAAAACACACAAAGTTCTAAATGGCCGACCTCCAGCTGGGCGGAAGTCAGTCATTGAAAGCCAATGGGAAATATGTCCGAAATGCTAAAAGCTATGTGTGTATCAAATGTGGTGAATATGGGAATAATAAGTGTCAAAAATGCGTTTGCAGGCTAAAAGTAATTAGAGGACACAATAGAGCCCATGTGGCACACCCAAGCCCAAATGTGACATCAAATAGAAAGAGTTATTATTTCTGACATGTGTGCCAATTTTCATGAGTTTTTGAGCATCCTAAGCCACTCATATATGTGTTACAAAAGTATAATAATATTAATAATAATAATAATATTCTTTCCAAAACAATAGGCTCCTTGCACTTTCAGCACCAACTTGCCAACTTGAAGGTGGAAAGGTTTATGGATGGTTTTATTATTTTAGTGTTGCTGCGAGATGAGTAAAAACCCTTGGACACACCCTGCTGGCTGTTAATGCAGCATTACAAATGTAAGTTAACACACACACAGAAAAAAACAAAATTTGAAAGGAAAATGGAAAAAACATGACTGACAAGCAACAAAATATATTGATGACTTGATAATCATTTCGATAATAATTCTATAATAATAATGATCTAAATCAAGTTCACACTTGATCACCTCAAGATCATCTCTTGAGATCATCCTTAACAGCCTCTTTCTATTTTACCTTTGCTGCTTCATGCAAGATGTTTGACAGCAGAGAAAGAGAAGCGCTGCACTCTATAGTTTTTTCATTGTTTGTAATGTCATTGTCCTGTCTAAGCAATAATAATGGATAGTAATGGATAACTTAAGACCCAGACTGATTGGACGCACACACACTACAGAGTCAAAGATTGTGCTCGTCTTTTTTTAGTTGTTGGCAGCAGAATGGATGCGTTGCTGCACAAGGACAAAAAATAAAAGCCTTATGGTGTTAAAAACATTCTCTGTAATGTCTCCCTTTCGCTCTTGTTCAGTCACTGTTTTACATTTTTGCCAACACATACAAAACACATGCAAATATGCAATGTGTCTTTCATTCAATTTGCAAAGGCAGCAGCTAATTATACAATCAGGGGCTGTTACTACAGTATTTTCCCCAATCCCTGAGTGAAGGAAAGCTTAAAGTGTGCAATTCAGTGATGGGATTTGGTGAGATCAGCTAGCTCTGAAAGGACATCAAAAAGAAGTGATGTTGAAATATAAGTACTCATTATCAAAGTAACCACATTCTAAAACATACAATTAACTCTAATTGATGGTAATTATTTGGGTGTCTATTACCCCTGAAATTATAATAAAAAGCTATGCATACAAAGGTTTTTCTAAAACTAATACAGTGGGATAAATTAAACCAACGTCTGGGGATGGGAAGAAGAAAGGGAATGAAAAAAGGACACAAAAAAGAAAAGAAACACAAGTTACTGAAATTAAGCGTAATGTGGATGTGTTACATACAGTATGTCCACAGTGCATTAAAAGCTCAGTGAAGTTCATCTTCAGTTACCATCATTGCTCTTGAGTTCCTAGATGGTTAGATATTGTGTCCATTCATTAATGATGGTGATTGAAACCATCCATACATTTATTTTACAGTGGTTATTCAGGTTTAGGTTTCGGTTGCATTGGTAGAAATGTAATCAGTAGCCCACACATGATTTTCCCCAGCGAAGTCCTCCAGCTCCTCATAAGGAATCCCAAGACGTTCCCAGGCCAGATTGGATGTGTAATCCCTCTGTAGTCTTTTGGGTCTGCTCCAGGGTCTCCTTTTGCACGTGGCCAGAATACATCCACAGAACACAGGAGAGCGGGGCCCCCTGATCCCGTTCCTGAAAAACCTCAACTGGCTGCTTCGAATGCGAAGGAGCAACTGTTCTACTCTAAGCTCTTTCTTGATACCCAAGCCTCACTTTGATTCTGTCAAAAAAAAAAAATCATAAATGTGAATGCACTATACTTTCCACCAAGTATGCATACGCCTAAATTATTTAAGGACAGGATGGCCAGGAGGAATTCTCAGTACGTCACAATTCCCACAGCTACTGCCACAGGACATGTTGGTTTTGTCCAAGTACACAAAGTATGTGTGGATTAGAGGCAGAACTCGCATGAACCCCGCGAGTGTCTTTAACGCTGAAGGGATGAGGAGACCAGGCTGAAATCGATATTTATCCTCCTGAAACCAAAGTCTGACAATTGGCCAGCATCTCCTTTTGAGCACATTGGCAAAAACTTTCTGAGCACTGTGACCCTGCTGTATAAATAGTGAGCATGGGTTTCCTTTGTAAAAACGCTGACGTTTTTCCACATTAATCCACCATGCTGCTTCTACCCACCCATGTTTGCCAATGAAAGAAAAACGCACACTGTAAAGACATGTGTGCATTACATACCATGACACTCAGGTTGGGTACCGACCCAGGTCCCATTGGTCAGGCAAGTTCTCTCTGCCGAACCCTTCAGCATATAGCCGGGCTCACAGCTAAAACGGACCACACTGCCCACTGTGAATTCCTCTCCCAGACGGATGCCATGCACAGGAATGCCTGGATCTCCGCACAGCCCGGCAGATTCACCTGGGGGAAAAAAACATGAAAGTAAAAAAAACAAAAACAATGATGTGACAAAAAAATAGCGTGAGTGATGTTTTCATATTAAAACACAATAGGATTAGATTAGAGCAGAAATACAGACCACTTCTCCCGCCCAACTGCCATCCAACAGGAAAATAATCCTGAGGAGTGACTAGCTTCCCAAATACATTACGTTTTCTTATATCGATTTGTTCAACATGCAAATGTACACAAAGATGTGATTTTTCATTCCATTCACCCGACATATATTTGGCACCTTGCGTCATAATTCCACATCCTCCATTTCAAACTATCACAAACCGTTTAGTGCTACTGTGTACTGCTCTCACGCCTCATTTTACAAGGTGCTGGTCAACATCACTTCAATAGTGCATGGCTGAGAAAGTCGGGCAAGGTTGTGTTTATTGCCCTGTGAACACTAGCAATCCTTGTGATATATATGAATGTCATGAATTGCGACGTTAAACTGTCAGCATGTTATTTTATTGTCAGTTTGTGGGTCTGTGTGTGCGCTAGTTTGTGTGTTACTGTCAAATCTTTGTGAATGTATTTGTATTGTTGCCTATGCATATGTGCATGTGTGGACACCCCTATGGCCTTTCTCATGTGTATTAGGTTTACTAAGAGCTCTGAAGGGAATCAAGAGAGTGTATGGGGGCCGATGTCTTCATAGTGCTTCATAACCTGGCTGAGGTGTGGGTGTCTCTGTTCCTCAGACTAATATGTGCAGATTAAAGCAGTTTTATGGAGGACACTCTATTTGCCCTTGAGGCCTGTCGAGCAGACAGGCAGCTCCGTCTTTGGTCCACCTACTTCGCTCATTAACTGCTAACAGCTGCCACCCAAACTCTTTATTTGTTGGCTTGGCGTTACGAGGGCATGGGTGATATTACATCTGAATAAATCACATTTTAGAAGCAGGAAGCTAGAAAGAGGAAGAGAAACGGGGGCTACGCCGACACATAGTTTCCCACTGCGCTGTATCCAATCTTTTTATTTGAGTTGATCTTGAACATCAAGTTAGAAAGCTTGAACAAAATGGGGCTGTTTTCAGTTTGATCATTCCGTTTGTCAAGACAGTCAATCTGGGTGTAGTTCTCCCTACCTGAGCAGTGTGGCGGCGAGCCGCTCCACTGCCCGTCCAGCTGGCACATTCGCGTTGTGTTGCCGATGACGGTACGCTGGCCGATGCAGCTGTAGCGGATGACTGAGCCTACTGTCCGACGGTCGCCCGAAATCTGGGCGTAGGGAGGCATGCTGGGGCGGTCACACAGCACCACTGTCCAATCAGAGCAGAGAGATGAGAGAAGGAGACCAATGAACAAGTGGTAGCTGCTTCAAGGCCAATGGTGAGGAAGTGATAAATACACCACATATTGAATATATTTCCTTGTTAGCGCTACAGTTCACAGTGTCAGACCACATTTCATCAAAAAAAACTTTCCAAACAAGAGACTGAATTCGTTCGGTCAGAATGCTTCATCACTTTATCACATTGAGCCTGTTTAGATTACAAATGCAAAACAAGATTTCCTACTCTGAGTGGAAGTAAACCCAGTAGGCCTGAAATGGTTAGTCAGTTAACTGATTTGTGGCTTATAAAATTACTAAAACAATTGTCAACCACTTTTTTAAGGAAAATGGTAAACTGTTTCCTACTCCTAAAAATGTGGCAATCTGCTGCTTTTCTCTGTCACCTCTACAAGGATACTACATGGGTTTTGTACTGTTGGTTGGACAAAATAAGTTATTTGAAGACTCTAGGATATTGAGATGCACATTTTCCACTATTTTCTGACATTTCACAGAAAAGACAATTGATTGATTAATTTAAAAAAGAATCCCTAATGCTATTTGGTTACGATGATTTGGCATAAAAATTAAAAAAATAAACACAAAACATGAAAGCTAAAATAGGAGGACAACAACAGATTTCTGCTTCAAGGAAATCAGTTTTAAATAATGATTTTTTTCGGGTGGAGTGGTGGGCATTGCCTGGCGAGTTTACACAGTTTTATTGTCCCCTTTCCAGCAGATACATAACATTGGAAATCATGCAGCATCACTTACAACCAACCCCTGAGGTACTTACACAGGCACTTAGGCAAAGAGCGGTCCCAGGTACCGTCCCCCTGACAGGAGATGGAGCTGGTGCCCAGCAGGTAGTAGCCCGGGTTACAGCGGTACGACACAGTGGTCTGGAAGCTGTAGCGATGAGGCCCGCTGGGCAGTACCTGCCTAATGCTGTTCTCTACATGGCCTGGCTCTGTACAGTTCACAACTGGAGATAGGGATGGGGGGAGCCAGAGAGAAAAAAACATATTGTGTAAGCATTTGTAAAGGTTTTTCTTTTGTCTTATTATGATAGTATACTATTTATTTTGTTATACATATGTATCTCTTTCTCTCTCACACACACACACACACACACAGGGAACAGGCCCATTTTACAAGCAGAGTGTTTTCTCTGGCTTTACTCTCTCCATCAGATCCATTCCTCATCTACTACTTCGACCCATCCAGCATCTATCCATTCACCCCAATCCAAATGAAGTAGGAGGCAGACTCCGGAAATAAACATTTGCTTCATTAGAGTCAGTCTCCTGCTGGCCGCCGTGTAGCAGAGATGGTGATGGATGGGGAGCTCACAGAACAAGAGGCACCATGTCAGTTTAGCACCAGATGGAGAGAGTTGGGGAAAGGGAGAATGAGGGATGAGTGAGGAGAGAGGGACAGCGAGGGGGGGTGCTGTACAGAGTTAGAGAGGAAGAGGCCCTGATGGTGCAGAATATATTAAAATTCATGACAGAATGTCAGGCTACGACTGCTACCAGTACCAATCCATCTTGAGTGTCTCAGATACAAGACACAAACCAAAACCTTACATTGCCTCAACAAAGTCAAAATACAGTGCGTAACAGTTGCTGTCTATTCAATACTGTGGACCACGACTAAAGGTGCGCTATGATGCCAAAACTCTAATGGCTTCTAAAACACTGTCTGGGAGTGCCCACGCAGCCATTATGCAACAGTTTGCCTTGCCAGTCTTGCCCCATGAGTGTGCCTTTGCCACAGCCAAACTGAACCCATTGTATGCTAATGTCCCTAAAAGCTCGCTCATTTTCATGCTCCCAAGCTGGCCAGCACAGTTAAATCCCCCCCCAAATACCTATTATAATGTATTCCTTCCAGTAGAGTGCTGACCCGTGGTGCCATCATTTACAATTTACCGCATAATAACACTACAAAGTGTATTTGAAGCAGCTGAGCTGCTTCAGCACGAGACTTTCCAAGCTTGGAATTCAGCTTTGAATAAATGTGCTCGGGCAACAAAAGCTCAAAAGCGATCCAACAGCCATCTAAAACGACTGACCTCTTGGTAAAAATTTTGTGTGTGGCCCAGTGGGCAGGGAGAGAGAAAGCAAAATGATGAAAGGAAAAGAAGAAAAAAGTAAGAGGGGAAGAAAGGCTGAGGTAATTCATCTCTGTTCCACTCAGAAGTGGGGACCCCGGTCACCCTCTCCTCCTCTTGGCCTCCTGCCAAGTAACAGCCCTGTAAGTGGTGTGTCAGAGACTGTTTTCTTTCCTGTGCCATGTCTCTTGCCTTTTATTGCTGGAAGACAAATAAATGCACATGAGAAGGCGGAGTTGTGGCTCTGTTGCTGTGACTCAAATTGGTGGTGATTAGAGGGGGATGGGAGAGTGGCTGGGCCGGCGGTGCTCTCTTGCTCCCTGCATTATTGATGGAGCCTACAGACTCTTGTAGTTAAAATCTCAACAGTGGAAATCATTACCTTTGTCTGACTGACTTCTGCTCCACCCTCACCTTTCCCTCCCCCCCCTTCATTCTCTATCTATCCACTACTCCATCTCCCTCTAAAAGAAAAGCTGATGGTTTGGCTTAACTAAGGCTAAGGTGAAACGGGTGAGGCTGATGTCATCCCAGCACTTCTAGTTTCCCAGTCAGCGGAGGAAGTATATGGCACACAGGAGAGCATGCCTCGCCAAATGCGTCTATGCTGTAATTAAAGAGTGTTGAGAGTAAATCTGATTGACAAAAAGACTTCTAAGCTACTTATGTCTCCACATCAACAGTAAGGACAATGTGCTATCAAAACAGACGCCCCCACACCCCCCCACCCACACACAGGCACACACAGTCTAACACAAAATGCATCTCGGGAGTCAGCATCTGCATGGAAACAAGGCCAACGCTAATATGATGTCACTACTAGAGCGGAGAGATTTAAGGCGTATGGTCTAGGAGAAAATCTCGCCTGCTTATGCATGCAGCAGCCAAGTGCACTTTTTGTTTTTTTTAACAACTGAAAAAGGATTCCTGAGAGACGTGTAACCTCCTCATCCCTTCGTAAATTAATAATAAAAAAAAAAAGGCCAAATCCCTTCTCTCCTCATTTAAAACAAACTCATGAGTCAGTCCGTCACTGGTTCTGTCCCTGCCTTGTCACATTCAGGGCCCGACCTTTCTGTGCCTGTCACAAAGTCCTCAGTTAGTGGGGACTTGGAAACAGACATGGGTGCCGAGATACATCTCTTGTCGCAAAAACACTGCCAAATTAAAAGTCTATGCAAAGCAGAGCAGGGTACTTCTTATTCTGGGCAAAAGCCAGGATGCAGGTCTCCAAAGATTGCTGTCTTTCACACAAGCTCAAGGATCCATTGATTGTTTTTTGGTCTTCTCTGCATGGCTATTAACCAAGTTTGTTTCCCTGACAGACAGGTGAGCCGTAGGGTGTAACGGAGGCAGCTAGGCTAAGAGGAAATAACATCAAATATTATCCGGAATCTCCACAGACCATGTGGATGAGACTGCTGTAATGAAATAATCCAGGCTTCTCTTTGGTTTTTCATTTCAATTTCCCCTAATATGCATCATTTAAACTCTTCCTCCTTTCGGCTGTCTCTGCACGTCACCTCTGGTCTCTCTGTGATTGGGATCACCTGTGGTCACAGAAGATATGACCTTGCAAAACACAATAGGTCATTTAATACCTACCCACACAAATGGATGAGAGCCATACCCCTACACGTATATGGGAATACGCACACATTTCTGACAATGCCCTCACTCTCCTATACATTTTTGCTCATATTTGAATATAAAAAGATGTATGCACATACAGATTTTCAAATTATGGTGGTGTCAGAGAGAAACGTATTTGATAAACTGTTCTCTCATATTAGTTATTTGCTCATTCACATGACAAATTGCACAACTTTGTTGCCTGAAATTGCTTTTTAAAAATAATTTACTGCCTAATGGATCCAGTGGTAGACAGGATCATGCACACGTCTTCCATCTGTGCTGGTTCTTTGCATTTATCCTTCCATTCATGTTTAGGCATGTGGGTCTCCAAAAAACCATAGAAACCATAGATGCTTGGCCATCTACTTGACACTTACTTTTACACCTGGGGAGGGTGTTGCTCCACTGCCCATTGGCCTGGCAGGTAGATTTGACAGCCCCCTGCAGAACATATCCGGTATTGCAGACAAAGCGCATCGCATCATTTAAGTTGAATTGGGTTCCTTGGGTGATACCGAAGGTAGGGTTGCCAGGATGACCACATGTGATGGCTGAGAAAGTCCAAAGAGACAGAAAATCATGGTTACTCATTTGAAGAGCAGCATTATGAAATTTAAAGGTTTAATATCAAACACCTGAATAAAAAAGGTCTGGATGAGAAAAGATAGTGACAACAACAAAGCTGTCCAGACACAACACTGAAGATAGATGCTGAGTAATGATGTAAACTCCAAAGCCACAGGCAACGCTGCAGTTGCACTGGCTGCAAGTTTCTATTTTTGCCACTGACCTCTATTAAAACAATCTTGTAAAATGAGTAGTATTAAAGAGGAATAGAGTGCATAATTTCAGAACATTTACCCCATGACTGAAACGGAACGCTAGGACTTTGACATGAAGCAAAGGTGGTTTTTACAGTGTATTTGATGCAGGAGCTTGTGCAGGAGGTTTCTGTTAAAATATTCAATAACAGGAATTACTTGGTGATCAGTACCAGATGTCCCAGGTCTAATCACACTAAATTGGTGGTTGGTATTGGTCTTAAAGTAGCCTGATAAGAGTGCTTCTGGGTAGTTTGTCTGTATTTATTACAGAACATTGATCAGTAACGCTATTAACCTGAGATCTATTTTTTGTTAACCAGCTAGATTCCTTGTAGAAAATGTTAGACTGAAGCATTGCTCTGTCCATCGGAGCACTTACGGACACAGACAGGCCTGCGTCCTGACCAGTGGTGATCCTGTTCACAGATCCGCACCGACAACCCGATGAGACGAAATCCTGGGTTACACTGATACACAACGCTGCCTCTATAATTATAATTCTCCCCGATGATCTGTCCGTTCACTATGGGCTCCGGGGTGCCACAATGGCCAGCTGCGGATTAATGAAGAAGAAAAGATTCCAGGGTCAGACATAGGTTTTTTTTTAATAACTTCTGTAGAAAAATGCAAGCCTTTATGACGATATAATTATTTGGGTGATGAAGATCTCACCTAGACACTGGACCTGTGTTCCACTCCATAGCCCATTGGACATACACTCTCTCACGCGAGAGCCCACCAATGTATATCCTGTGTTGCAGGAGAAAATGGCAGTGGCTCCGTACACAGTTAGTGTTCCAATCTTGTTGCCATTTGGTGGAGTCCCAAGGTCCCCACAAGATATGACTGAAATGAGAAAACAATATCATATATTACAAACCCATATGGTCAAAACTTAGAAATCAACAATATTACTTGTGTTTGGCTTTCATTCATTTTGTTTTGGTTAGAAGATTTCTGCCTATTTAGTTATGTTACTTTCATGATATCACAGTGGAATAAGATGCATTTCGATGCAATTATTCTTCATGCTCGACAAATTCCTTCTTTTCTGGTAGAGGTTTTTCTATTTGTTAGTGCAAATGAGGGAGTTAACTCAAGAAACTGTATGAAAATTAAACCATTGGAGGTGCAGCTTATCCTTACTGTCGCAGACCGGGCGTGGATCTGGGTAGTTCCAGGTGCTGTTGGCCTGGCAGCGAATGACCCTTTGACCCCTGTAGTAATATCCCGGGTCACATATGAGCATCATTATAGTGTCATATTGGTTTTGAGTTCCATAGATCAGCCTCCACCTCCCATGCTCCACAGCAGAGTGGCTGATGTCAGGGCAGGTCACCGCTGGAAGGTCAGAGGATAAACAAACATGATCAGCTCAGATACAAATGAGTTTTAATTTGCAAGTCATTGTAGGTAACATTGTAGGTAATAAAATACTTTAAATATTCCCAAGTGTGAGAGTTTGTTCTGTTGATAATACTGCAACTAAACAAACTGACAGTATGAGAAATACTCACAAATACATCTGGGAGGGGCCTCAATGGGGCTCCACCTCCCAGATTCCTGACAGATCACTGAAGTGGTGACAGGCCCGGCAAGACGAAATCCGGGATTACACTGGTATGTGGCCCTGGCACCTAGAGAGAAGGCCTGGCCCACAATACTGCCGTTGACCGGGGGCACCGGCATTCCACAGGACATGACTAAAAGGTTGCGGCAGGAAGGTAAGACCAAAAAAAAAAGTGGTTGGCAGAATTAAAACACAGGTAGCAACGTATATTTTAATAACCATCTTTGTATGCCGAGTGCCTAGCTCACTATAGGCTTTCTGTACAAACACAGTCCCAGAGCCGGCATTGATGGGCAGTAAACATTAGCTCTGGCTACCATCTGCACAATAGTAAACAATCAAGTCTAGCGAGAGCACATGAATTCATGTGGAGATTACACCTGGTGCAGTCTTGACCAGACATTGAATGGCTGCCCTGCTGCTCTCGGTTTTCACTTCAGCTGATCCTGTTAATAAATCTGATTGGAAATTAGACTCTGGAAGTAGACCTTTTAGAATTCAGACTTTTGTCACGGAATATAACAGAAAATCTGAACACAAACAAATGGGAGAAAAATTAAGACAATCTATTAGATTTCTGTGTGTCACTGAAACTGGAAACCACATGAAAACTCTAAAATAACTTTCTGTGTTTTTTTTCCAAAAGCACTTTTAAATTAAAGTAGATACATCTTGCATCAATAGTTATGACTTCATTTATACTTTTCAAATAGCAATACTTTCAAACTTTTATACGTGTCAGCCTCAATTGAAAGTAGGTAATTGCTACTGTTGATTCCATCACTGAAAAAATGAGCAAAGTGACAAGAAGATAACTGTGACTATAACCCATAACACTGACATATCAAACAATGTAGCTCAGGTAAGCCAAATATCATTAATCTGAAACAGTGTTATCTTCAAAGCAATTCTGAGGAATGGTGAAGTGAGCTTCCTTGAAGCATGCCTTAGGCTGACGGGCTGTTGGTGATGGCACGCTGTCAGCTGAAATCACACTCAGTGATAGTTTTTTCAATCAACTTAAATCAGAATAACTAAACTTGCAAAATGCATTTGCTACAAAAACGTCTTCTTATCTCCATGCCAGTTAAGTGTGTTAAAATCTGGTTTTCTTTGCACAGTTTTAAGGTTAATTTCATCACTTTTGAAAAGTGGGACTAAAGGCTGAATGAGCTCAGTCACAATGATAATATTGACGAAATGTTGATTTGCATTAGCAATGTGAAATTACCCTCACGTAAGAGACTTATGAAAAATAAGATAATCTATCCTGTATCCTATGTTTTTCTTAACAATTTCCACCCTTCCTCATGATCTGCTGCAATAACTGGGCTCTCACCTTGGCAAAGTGGCACTGGTGCATTCCACTGGTAGATCCCCTGTGCAGTCCGGGTGCATGTGGCACTGCTCTGGCCAACCAGCCGGAAGCCCTGGTCACAGCTGAAACGCAGGGTGCTGCCCAGCTTAGTGCCTGTCAGACTGTGCACGGTGCCATTTACAGGGTTGTTTGGAGGGCTGCAGTAGGCCGCTATGAAAAAATAAAAGAAATAGGTAAAGACATAAATAAGCATACCGATAAAAATGAGTGCAACAAGCATAAAAGCCCAATAATGATGCAAGATGATGCAAATTGTTGTTGAAGAGGTGAAGGATTAATGTGCCTTCAATAGCACAGAGCCCCAGATCTCTTTTGCATCTGTCTTCTCCGCCTGGCGTGGTAAAGGCGGATATGTATTAATACAAGCGCTACAACACAATCTCTTTAAGGCAAAATCTGCAGACTAGAGACAAGGAAAATTGATTAAAGGAAACTAATGGTCTACAAAGTGAAACAGGAGTTTGTCAGCGGCAGTAGAGGGGGATCATAAAAGTGATGGATACATAATAACAGGAACAAAGTATCTGTTTTTGTTTGCTGGCTAAATTGGTGGCTGCAATAATCGTTTATCATCCCAAATGGTGCCAGCATCAGGTCCATGGCTCCCGAAGAGTGGAGAACTCGGAAGCCTAAATTGCATTTTGCAGATCTCACATGACATCAATACGCAGCTGCTGGAGAATGGAAGAAAAAAAAAACACACACTGTGAAAACATTCCAAAGAACATTTTGATGCAACGGTACATGGCTATGTGGCATGGAAAGTGATGCTCATTGTGGGGACAGATTAGGATGGAAGTGGACCATGGACACAAAGAAAAAACGTATTATCCATATAATGTGACCATTTCTACAGTTCTATGAAAATGCAAATTCTGACTCAAACCACACGGCAATGAAAATGACCTCTTTCAAGTCGGTGAGATTAAACTCCCTTATAGTATAAATCTTAAAGCCATGTCAACGGCAAAATATGTTGTTGTCTCACCCAAATTGTTCCAGTGAGACAGAGACTGTGAAACTGACAGACTATTTTGACTTTATGTGGAATTTGATGCTTGGGTTCACTAAGAAAGATTTTAAGATTTCTTGGTAGATGAAACACAGTAGGTCATTTCGTCATCTCCACAATCATCAAGGGATGATCTTGATGGCTACATGGGTAAGAAATAGAACACACACAATCACAATGTTTACATCCAATGATATTTAATGTGCTTTCTGAGCTACTGTATGGTTCCTGGGCAAGGCCTTCTCATGTCAGTCACTGTGACGGGCAGCTCCTGAGCCACCCTGGAATTCAATTCTTCACTTCTATCTGTGTTCCTCTTTCTGTGTTCCTCACTCCTTCCCTCTCTCTGCCTGTTATAGCAAACAGCTTGGCTGACTGCGATCAGCCCTGCAGCTCAGAGGAACCTGACGTTGGCAGGTGACTGGATTGGAATAGATAATAGAGAGGAGGAGAAAGAGGGAGGGAGATGGTGATACAGACAAAGGGAGGGGCATATATGCATAAGGGGATAGTAAGGAAGATAGTGACAATTAAAAAGATGAACATGTCTAGATGAGGTGATGGAGAAACAGGAGAGAGCTTATGGATGAAGAGAAAGAATAGAACATTGGGATGGGGAGTTGCTGGAGGAGATGTCTGTAAATTGGTGATGGAAGACCAGCCCATGGAAACAAAACGTGGATTGATGAAGAACACAGCCAAATACATTGAATCTTCCTGTGCCATCTGTTCCTTCCTCCCCACCAAGGTACTACAGAAGGCAACACCACATTGACCACGGCAACTTTTGGGTTCTCAGCCATCACTCTGTCGGTTCGTCACTTATCCCGCTATGGCAAAATTCATCACGGCTGAGAGAAAAAATGAGGTAAAAGAGGAGAGAGGGAAAAAAAAGGGTAGAGAAACAACAGAGCATCCGGTTGGGGAGACGGAGAGCTCCACTGAGAGGAGGCGAGAGACGATTAGTCAATCTGGCTGAGTGGTGTTGATACAGAACGGAGGGAGCCTTTTAAATATTTACACAGTCATAATTCACAGCAAGTTATGCAGGTGTCATATACCAACAGATCCTTCATGGGAGCAGGACAAAAAAGAATAATAATAAGCAAGACAAGAAACAGCATTCACTAATTCCCAAGTCTGTGCTGCAGATGCCTGCTGCCACTGTTAGGTTGTCATGGAGATGGCTCACATTTCTAGCTATTTCAGCTGCAGTTGGCAGCCCAAATCCTGGACTTGTTGACACACTAAACCAAAAGCACCTCTGATGAGATCGATGTCAAAAGGCAAACATCACTTTCTCACCAAAAGAAGAAAAAGCCTGTAACTTCGGGCTATTGTTTGCCTGGTCTTGACTCACCTGAGTAGCGTATGCGAAAGCCTTTGTGGCTGGTAGTGTGATCGAAGGACCAGTGCAAGTAGACTTTGTTACTGGAGCTGGTGATGCTCAGTGGGCTGGAATAGTTCCCACTGAGGGTAATCAGGAGAGGACTCTGTCTGGATGGGCCTGGGTTGAGAGAGAGAGAGAGAGAGAGAGCGAAGACAATTAATCCATCTTTGAAAGTCTCATAATATTGTATAAAAGAACAAGAGTGCCAATACTTTTATCAGTGTAAATTGGTAGAACAGAGAATACAATTAATACAAATTTCCCATTTTGCACAGACTTTTTTTAATATCTGAATTTTGAAATGAATTCCCATAGTCATGGCTTTCGAGGGATTGTGCATTTTGTTACACTTTTGTGGAAAAATCTAAATTTGCTTAGCTCCTAATTGTGGAAAAAAAGGATCCCTTTCCATAATTGACTTGGCAGCCCCAAGGTTAGCAAACGTCTGTTCCCCTCCACTCGGCAGAAGATAAAAAGCACTAATCAGGAACACTAGTGTAAACGGCCACTATTTTCTCAGAGCAGCATGGCAGAGTTGCTGACTGCGCCTCTAATCACATGGAAAAGGCAGATGTAGATGTTCTGTCACCATGACAGGGAGCCAGTGTGCAGAGAGCTTTGTTAGGGATGTTAAATTCAGCTGTCTGGCTCATTTTAGCCTTTAATTGTGGATATTTGTTCAAATTAGTCGTTGGCCAAGTAAGTGCGGGGGGAGGCGTCATAAGAATATAGTAAATGTAAAGGACATCACCAACACGCAACAGGATGCTCAGTTAATCTCTTCTTGATAAACAAAAATGATACTGTGTGTAACCATCGGTATGCTCACTTTTGTAACAAGTTGCAGCGACTCACCATCAAAGATCTCAAGCTCATCAAACTGACGGCTGGTCTGGAAGTGTTCTATAGTGAAGGTGATGTTGTAGCCAGGTTCTACTTTGACCACCCAGGAGCAGGACTCGAAGTGAGGAAAACCGCTGCCTGGCGACTGGCTCATGATGACATCTGTGGACGCTGTCAGTACTTCATTCATGGGACACGTCACTGTTGAGAGAAATAAAAGGCAGATAATGATCAACTAATTTAATTTGAATTATAGGAATAATCTTTTATTTATGCATTGCCGTTCTAGGGTGATTCGTAATTGCACGTTACTCCCAATGATTGTTTTCGTTCAATTTGGTGAATTTGCCTTGACGCGCAAATTTGATTGGTTAGATCCATATTGTTGTTGGAGGGCAACTCAATGTGACTGAAAGCATAGCTAAGTTAGCAGTCAATCTGGTCCTGATACTGTGGCAGGAAACAAAGCTGTCCATGCTGATTCAGTCCAGGAAACAGCTTATATATTATATAATGTTACCGAGTCCGCATTGCCTATTGTGAGAATGTGCCACATGTGATGCTAACTTGGCGGCTAATGCTCACATCTGCCTGGACGCCCTATTGCTGTGGCACGTCTGGGCGGACCACATCTATCTGCTCATCTCACTCCCACCTGCCATTGGTATTCTTGTGGGACATCTCCATGACATTTTCTAGTGGTTTCGGTCTGTATTATCAGACGATCAACAGCGCTCATGTCTGTTGTTGTGAGGCTGTGAAGCCCACCTCTTAATCTGCCAGAGCTGTCTGCATACACAGTGGAAACCCCAAAAGTCAAGCTGCAACGGCGACACAATGCAACAGCTACATCGTAACCTAATGGGGCCGAGTGCTTAAAAGTTAGTGTAAAATAACCAAAGATATACATTGATTTTTCATGTTTGCTTCCGATTGTTTTTGTAGCTAATTAAGATACCAGATATAGGTTTTCCAGGCACTGCTGGTAAGAGGCCCCCGAGGTAGTCAGCGAATACGCTGGAGGGATTATATTATATATATATATATATATATATATATATATATATATTTATTATTATTATTATATCTCAACTGGCCTGGGAGTGCCTTGGGATCCCCCAGAAGGAGCTGGAAAGTGTTTCTGGGGAGAGGGGCGTCTGGATAACCCTGCCTGCCTGTTGCCACCGCAACCCGGCCCCGGATAAGTGGAGGAAAATGGATGGATGGATGGAATAAGATACCATAAACCTACATGAACTGTTGGGTCCTTAGCAAAAGGCATTGTTCCAGCCAGCCAACATGCTGTGGTACAACCTCTTTTAAAGAAACCTAACCTTGATCCTTCTGTTCTTAGTAATTTTTCGCCAATTTCTAACCTTCCATTTGTATCAAATGTTTTAGAAAAAGTGGTTTCAACCCAAATTTGAACTTTTATGTGTCATCCTAACATCTTTGAGAAATTTCAGTCTGGGTTTAGAGCTTTACATAACACAGAAATGGCACTCCTTAAAGTAACAAATGATCTTCGTAATGTAGTAATGTAGAGTTGGTCTAGACTTGCTCTATATTAAGTGTATTAAGTGCTATGAGATAACGCTGTTATGATATAGCGCTATATAAATAAAATTGAATTGCATTGAAATGTAATCTCCTTTTAGCAGCAGATGGGGGGATGGCACAGTTTTAATACTTTTAGACCTGAGCACTGCTTTTGACACGAGTAGATCATACCATTTTAACTGACCGTCTTGAAAACTGGGTTGTCAAGGGCACTGCACTGCGTTGGTTTTATTCTTACTTTCTAGAAAGAACCTACTTCGTCACCATAGGTGTACAGCAGTGTTCAATTTTATCTACATGCTTCCACTTGGTCAAATCATTGCTACGCAGACCACACACAGATATACCTTCCCCTGAGACCCAGTGACCCAAACAGCCGAGCTGCTGTCTTAGACTGTCTCAATGATGTCAACTGTTGGATGGCACAAAACCTTCTTCAGCTCAATAACTCTAAATCAGAAATCTGAACCCTCTTGGTCTTATTGAGAGTGGCCTTGGTTCATTATCAACTAATGTGAAACCCGCTGCCAGAAATCTGGGAGTTCTATTTGACTCAGATCTGAGCTTTGCACCACAGATCAAAACGGTTGTCCAGTCCTGCTTTTATCAAATAAGAACCATCTCCAGAATGAAAGCTATGCTCTCACACTCGTACCTGGAAAAAGTAATTCATGCCCTCGTTTTCTCGAGACTCGACTACTGTAACTTCCTCCTTTCTGGCATAAACCAAAAGTCTCTCTCTCGCCTCCAACTAGTTCAGAACGCAGCAGCTCGGCTTCTTACTGGTTTTAATAGACGACATCACATCACCCCAATCCTGGCTTTTCTCTCCATTGGCTTTTAGAATTGATTTTAAGATTTTACTGATCACTTTTAAAGCACGCCTGGGTCTGGCCCCAAGCTATATGGCATAAATACTGACCCCATATGAGCCAGTTTGCAGCCTTAGATCCTCAGGTGGGGCCCTTCTGGCCGTTCCAAGCCGAGGCTTAAATCTAAAGGTGACCGAGCTTTTGCCATCAGGACCCCTCGACTTTGGAATGACCTGCCTGAGGAGATAAGGCTGCAGAGTCAGTAACCCCTTTTAAATCACTTCTTAAAACACATTTTTATAGACTTGCCTTCACGTGATGTAGACTTTATATGGTCTTTTATCACTTTTATTGGTTTTAATTATTTTTATTTGTAGTTATTAATATTTTATCTTGCTTTTGTTTAGCTTTATTCTATTTATCTTTCACTGCTTTCTGTTTTATTGCTTTTTTTTATTGAGTATTGCGCTTCCTGTTTTTGCTTTGTCTGTCAAAGCACTTTGTAAACTTGGTTTTTAAATGTGCTACATAAATTAAGTTATTATTATAAACCTACACAAAGTTAATATTCTTGCTTGTGAAATTAACGGCTTCCTACTGTAAATCACTGCTATATCACTGCAATCTCACAAAGAATCCTAAGGGCCTACTTTGGCATATTAGTGTCTCTTCAGCACTGAAGCCGTGCTAGCATTCAACCATTCACCAGCTTGTTAAGAACTTGGCAATTAACAAAAGACCATTTCAAACTCACAGAAAAACCATACATTTACCATGTTAAATGCCAGCCAGCGGCTTTACTTACAATCATAACTGAAATCAGGAAGAAAACACCCTAAGATGCTGTAGCTGTGATTAAAAACCACTTCAATGTGCATGTGACCAGGTCATCTTTGCAGGCGCATAGATTTCATGTGCGAGTGTGTTTGCCAACCAAGTGCGGCAGCATAACTTTGCTAGGGGTGTAAATGCCCTGTTGTGTTTCGCAATTTGAATACCGGGGCCTGTTCTGCCTCAGGGTAAGACAGCACTTGGCACTCGCAGGTCCTTCATTACAGTGGTGAAATACACGCTCGGAATCACATTCTTAGCAGCGCATCCTTTGTGGGACAATGTGTGCGTGGGTATACATTTGTTTTCGTGTATGTGGCTGGGCCGTGTGTTTGAGTCAACGTACTGCGAGTGTGTTTGTGTGTGTATTTCTTGGCTTGTTCAATCTCCTCTGTGCGTTCATAGGGGAAGAGGTTATTAAATCTGCAGGAAAAAAATGATGGCAGACAGCCTGAGTTAAACAGCATTTGCAAATAATTCTTTGCGTTTGTTTTACCTTGCTTGGCGTGTCAACTAGGTGGGGTTTATTGCCTCAGGAAACCTCAGATAATGTCAGGTAAGCTGTCACTCCTGTCAAATTCTTTTGCCACAACTTTTTACCATTCATTGTGTTACAAATGAAAAACAAACTCTAAATACCGGCAAATGTAATTTACCATAGGTCAAGAAAATTTATTTTTTATGGGTCTTTTTATGCCCTTACTAAATAGTCGACAGTAGAGAGATCACAGTCTAGGAAGGGAGTGAAGGATGGGGAATGACAAGTAACAACGGTCCCCAGCTGGAATTCAACCCCTAGGCCATCAGGGTTCCCCAATAAACATTTTGTTATGCAATAACATATTGTGCCTGCATATATAGTAAGCTAAAGCAGTGGGATAACTAACTCAAATAGCCATAACTAACTCAAAACATTATAGGAACATATTGCAAATGGGTATGAGAGAACCCATATCTCAGAGAATACAATTTCTGCATATGATATGGAAATTAGAATTACACAAGTACTTTTGGCATTTAATTTTGGACGCATATAGTGACAGTAATATATTGTCATCCCAAATTCCAAGAAGACATTCACAAAGTCTGTGAAATTTTATATTAAACTTCAGCACCTCGGCGAATGTGAGTCAAAAGGCTTAAATCCATCACTGATAGTGAAACTGATTGCACCTGGAAGCAGCATATAAAATCTAAGGGTGAAGTTCATTAAACAATCAATTCTCTGAGGATGAGATGTGTGTTGTCAGTGACCTTTCAGAAAGCTGAGACTCGTCTTCAAAACTGCTTTCAGCTAGTCTTGGAGCGGATGGAAATAGACAGGCAAGGGCCTCTTATCTATAGGCCGCTACTTATTAAACTAATCCACTTTAAAATGAAGCATCACTCTGTTTGGCTGTAAACAAAAGGGTATTAGGGGACAAATCTGACAGCTGGAAAAAGGCAGCTTCAACACACGAGGTGAGAGCAACACTGATAGAGCTCAAAATGAAATTTCCCTTTAATGAGACAAGGGATGGAATAAACTGGTAGCAGGAATGGCAAGACATCCCTTTCTGTATACGTATAAATTGTTCGTGGTACGCAACAACCTCCCAGTAAAAAAACAAAAATGCGGTGGAAGGTTTCCGTGCAGACAAGCACAGATGCCCACACATCTGCATCCATACATGCGCATTTGTGCACCCCAGGATGGATACTGTAAATCCACAATGTACCAAGCTCGTAGTGCTGCAGTGCTGCTGAGATGCCTTTACCCATGTTGGTATTTAATTTGCATAAACTGAGGAGCGATAACAAGCTGATTGAAGGTGATGGGCTACAACATAAGCATCAGCATGGATCAGGACCTAACTACTCTGAGAAGTCAGGGATGACAATGAAAATGTGAAAAATGGATAGCTGCAATTCATTCTGAGGGACTAAAAGAAGGGGGATCAAGAAAGCTAGCTGGCGGGGAAACTAATGTGATGGGTGATTATGCAGGTTTTAACCAGAAATCTGGGGGATTAACACAGGGATTTTGGACCATCGGCGCTCATTGTGTTTCATTAATGAATTCAAGCAACACTTTGTACTGATGCTGTTGCGTTGTGTTTGTGTGATGCTGGAACTCCCTGTGGTCTCAGCAGACGGCAGACGTAGTTAAGGGCTGTGGGTCCAACTCAACCCAGTTTGATCAAATAGCAGGCACAACAAATATCGCACAAACCAAGTGGTTGCTCCAGTGGCAGGAAACACGAGAGAGGCTGAACCCATTTGCCATCGTGACTGCCCAACATTCCTCTGGATTAAATAAAGAAAAAATAAGCGTGAGCGTGTGTCTGTGTTTATGTGTGTATTGTGGTTGCGTTTATTTATTGGCCTGTATGTCAGCGTTGGGAGACAGGGAAAAGACAGAGACAAAGAACGACAGACCTGGCTATTGACAGACACCTGTGTGTGAGAGTGTGTGACAATACATTGCACTGTTGTTGTGTTTTGAAACAGCCTCAGAATAGGTGGGAAAAAAAGAAAAGAAAAGAGAGATCAGGGAATAAAGTGTACATGTGTTACGCAAGAACAGAAGTCTGACATTAGCGAGTCTGGGGAGGGAAGCTGTGAGTGAGGAGGGAGGGAGTGCAGACGGAGGCAATGCAGAGGATGAGCGAGGATATTGGCGCTGAGGAGCAAGCAACACTGCAGAACCAGCTGTAGGCTCTAGTGCTGTTCTCTGGATATCACAATGACAGCATCCACTGCTGTGTAATCCAGACGCACGCTAGACCAGTGTCAATATTTATACAGTATATAGTGCGCGATTGAGTGTGTATGCAGGGGCGGGTGGGGGGAGGGCAGCGCGACGTGCAGTGAGGGTTGTGCTTGTCAAGAGCCAGAAGTGGTGATTTGATAGGTGCAGCTGCAGCCGGAATGTCCCCTGCATTTCAATGAGCTGTGCACGTCGTCTCCTCACTGCCCTCCAACTACTTCCCTCCCTGTCTCTCTTTCCCGTCTCACTTCTTAAATCCTGTCCTACTCTCACCTACCCGCCATCCCTCTGCTCATTTAGCAGTCTCTCCTCCATTTTTCCCCTAGACGAATTGTGTTCATTCAGAGTAATACCAAAACGCACTCGTCCTATCCATTTATCTCTGACTCTCTCCTCTCACCATCCAGTCTTCCACTTTTCCTTCTCAGTTTGTTGTCTTATTTGCTTCTCTACTCTCAACTTCCCCTCACTCAACTTTTGAGTCCTTCAGCTTTCGTTATCTGTGCCTCTCCTCACCATCAGCCTGTGTCGATGCAGACAAAGTGACAGCTTGCAGGTGGGAGGAGTATGATGGTTTTATGACTGTTTGTCCCCAGTATAATGTTTCTCTCAGCGTGGGGGGAACAATTAATGGGCCACACAAGCCATGAACATAAGCACAGATTCACAGCTTAAATGCGCCGCAAACTGCAAGTAAAGGCATTCAACTGTTACTGACTTTCACGTAGATTTTTAAAACAGTACGCAGATTTGTTTGGCTTAGCAAGACAAAGCTTTGTGCAAAGCATGATATTTTCAAAACAAGGCCATGTCAGTGGATGCTTTTACTTGCATATGTCTCAGCCATGGATGTTTGCAGGTAAAGTGAAGGGTTAGCAGGCAAAAGGCAGTACTTCACACACACACACGCACTTTTCTGGATTTCCCTTTTTCCTTTTCTTCTCACTTGAATTTTGACACTTTCAGTCTCCTCCTTTCAGTCTGCCTCTCACTGGGTGTCCTGGGTACTTTGTTCCACGTCTTCATTGTCAGCCTATACATAGCTCCTCTTCCCCTTTCATTGCCCTCTTTCTTTTGCCTAACTCTTTTTTGTTTGTTTTTTTATCACCGGGCTTTTTCACATCATGCTGAGATCATTTAAATATTTTTTTTTATTTTGCTCCTCCAAATTAGTTGCATTTATCGAATTCTGCCTACTCCCCCTCATCCAACACATAGCCTACAAACAGAGCGAGACACAAAATGACAGAGCAAGACTGAGGAAAACAGAGGTTTTCAAAAAGAAAGCAAGAGCATGAAAAATATAAGTCTTTATGATATTTTGAAGGTGAGAGAAACAGAGGTACAACCCTGTGCACCCAGTCTCTTGCCCAGATGAAATATATTGCACACAACATACAGTATTATGATGGTGCAGTGTGTTGGGAACACTGTACTCATTGATTCCTCTGGGAGGCTGATATCTCGCAATGTAGAGAGCGCCACAGCAGCCACCCTCAGCCTCATGGGAGCCAAGTATCATCCACAGAGATGGAAAGAGCTGCCAAACTGATATGTGGCTGTGGCTCCATGACTACAAGCAGAAAGAGCACCCCTGGTATCCAGAAATAAGGCAAAACTCAAACTAGGGCGCGGGTCTGTGGTTAGAGCAAAATTATATTGGCTACCTTTAACCCTGCTGAAAGTAAACGGACCCCTCTGGCGGAGCAAGAGACAGCGTTTCACCTGTTTTGTGATATATTTGTGAAACATAATGACTTGTCAGGACCCTCTTGAAAATGAGATGATGGATCTCAAGGGGCTTATTCTGTAAACAAAATGCATTCGATATGAAGCGTCTAAATATGTAGTTACTCTTTTTGCGAAGAGTGCATGTACAGCACTTATTTTAGTAACATTTAACAGCTGCCCCTATTTCTTCTGTGCTAGTGCACTGTGCTGCCGGTGTGCATTGGGCTTTTAAAGACCCTCACTTATATGAAAGTGTCATCTGCATTTGCTGACATTTGATGAGCTGAAATTTATTTCTAAGGGAGATGTTTAGCCATATGAATGATACAGATCCACAGGATTACTTTAGATTACTGTGATTCTGCACCACCATGTTGCCCTGACAAGTTGGGTCTAATTGGACTTCAATTCAAGACCAGGTCTAATCCAGTTTTCTAGATTTAGGCATTCACTCACCATCACATGAGGGCGGAGGCCCCTCAAACTCCAAGTGTGTCCCCAACCGGCAGGTCAGGATGCTGTTTCCACTTAACTGGTAGCCTGGAAGACATCGGTAGCGCACTATATCACCTGAACAGAGAGAGATGGAGAAGGGAGAGGCTTGGTCAATGACAGATCACAGATGGTGGCAACAATCCATATGATTGATACAAACCAAAATGTCGTCATACACCAATCAGTGCTCCTTACCCAGGATTCTGATATAATACAGAGGTAATCATAATCCATTGTGTGTCTCAGTGAAAGAAAAATTTTAATGTGGAAAAAAGTACCATAATTTAACCCCACTGGGAATTATATAGATTAAACACTATGTTACCGTTTCCGCATTTGTGCCTGAATAATAACGAGTCGAAGGTATGCAAATAAACAGATAAGAAGAATTAATCTCCATTGTCTTCTACAGGGCAAAATGAGCGAACCTGCCTCAAATCCCTCCGGCTTTGTAATTATTTTGTCATAATCATTCACTTATACAGTCTCAAAACTCCATGGGTTATGTAGTTTTGGGTGAGTCTGCATTCAGGACCATTGCCTTATGGCATGTGTAGTCAATTTCAGAGTCAGTGAACCTTGGGCAATGTAAATTGTCAAAGCCAGAAGGTGAAATTTAACTGTTATTTAAAATGCTACAATTCCACATGTCAGGATAGGACCAACATCCAACACAACAATGTCAGCAGTGCCTAGATAGCAGTAATTGTGTGTGTCTATATGTTTATGCCTTTTGTGACAGCATTTCCACCTACCAATCTTAAACTCTTTACTTGCCATCAGGATCTCTGCATTGGGAATGATGGGGGGTGGCAGGCAGAACTGCAGCCTGTAAGCTATATTGAGAGCATCAAAGACATGAAAGGAGTCAAACACAGAAGGTGTGAAACATCTGGTAGAACTAAGGATCAAGTAAGAATACTAATTTACATACCTTGATAGCAGATACGGAACAGTCCACCTTTCTCTGTGTTACTACGGAAACGTATCAGCACCTGATTGGATGTGCTACTGGGCGGGTCATTGGGCTCTCCATCAGTGAACACTCCCAGTTTCCTGGCTGTCTCCTGTGGACCATCCCTAAAGGGAAAAAGGACCCAGGTCAACAATAACTTCAAACATAACAATACACAGGGGTAAAGTGATGATAATAAACCATGGCAATTCTCTGTCAGCAGCTTCTGCTCAAATGCTCACTCTGTCTAACCGTAAAGCACCTCGAGGCTCTATGACGCATATCTGAGAGAAAACCAAACAAAGCCACATGCCAGATTATTGTCAAGCAGCTTCCAGCAGCAGAGTATACCCAAGCTGCTCTCACTTCATCACACCCAAAGCAATTACTCTGGGCTGCTTTGGGTGATTATGTTGAAATAAGGTAAAAATTACACATAAGCGTGAAATGACAGGTCTGGATTGTGCTGTTCCTGCTAACAGCCATCCAATGGGAGTGTCTCTGGAAGCTGTGGCCCAGCCTTGGCAGTCCCTTGGCGTGGGCATGGCCGATTAAGCCAGTTCCCAGATTCCTGCCACAACCATTCAGCTTAAAAACCATCTGTCTTTGGCTGTCAGACTGGGCATGGGAGATTACAAGCAGCTCTGGAAACGGCTGGCTAGGGACTGCTGCCTGACAGCACTCTGGCCAAGCCGCCATTATGGGGCCCTTTTCCTTGGCTCAGTAGTTCAGTGGTTAGATACACAGCGGTGGTAACTGGAAACTGAGGAACATGATAGTCCCATCTTGGCGTCACATGAGCTTGTTGGGAAAGATCAATACATCGAGGGGCCGTTTACAGAAGAGCAACAATACGATAGAATGTGGACATTGTGGCTCACTCACACAAATGTCTTTAAGCAGCCCAACCCGTAAAACATAGATGTCACCCCACGCCACTTTTCACGTGGTCGTCAAGTTGCCAGGTTGGCCGGCAATCAGATCTCCGGTCTCACTGAGAGCTGGGACCTTTGGAGCTCGTCTCTGGGAAAGGGGATCAACTGGGACTGGCATGCATCATGCATGCAAAATCCTGTTTTTGGTCGCACATATGGCAGGCCCAGCCGTGCATTTTGGAGGTGATGAAAGGAAGCTTTACCCCTTGATACTCAGTCAGGCAAAAAGACATACACCTGCCACATAAACGTCCTGACACAAACATTAACACACGGGAAAATAAAAAGAACACACACACATTTCCACCAGCCAAAACCTACTATCTGACTCTATCCCTCTTCTCACACACACGCACATATTCCACCTACTGCTCCGATTGGTCATTCCACGGCTCATTGCATACTTTACATGTTAGTGTTGGGTGTTTAGGAAATATGATGTAAAAATTAAGAATTGGCATGCCTTTAAGATTGCCAAAACCCACAGAGGTATTGGCCACGATCAGAGGTTCCTGTTTGCTTCACTTAACAAAAAAAAAAAATAACCTATATCTCACAACACGATTATCCTTTACATTTGCATAGATATCTATGTGGTCAGAAATATAGTAAAATAAGAGGAAAAAGAAGCAGTGGGATGCGATAATTTAAAAGAGTCAAATCGTCTGTATCTGAGGAAGAGGGAAAACAGGAGGGGAATGGTGGACATGAAAAGAGCTACAATGACACAAGAACAGAAAGAGATGTATATCAAAGATGCGGGACACATGGTGGGTGGGCCATACTGTACTTGTTAGTTAGAAAACAAGCTGCAGAGGCACATAAAAAGGACAGTGGATGAAAAGAGAGGAGCAAGCAGGGGAATGATTAGATAACTTTTAGATTAGCCTGACTCAAGCAAGACAACAGAGGCAGATATGGGGGGTAAAAAAAGCTTGAAAAGTTGAAACGTAGGAGTGGGTGACAAGGATTTGAAAGAAAAGGCAATATAGAGGTGGTGCTAACAAGAAAATAGAATTGCAAATAAATGAATAAACATGGCAACCTTTCAATGACATTTAATAAAGTGAGGCACAGGTTCAACATTTTGATTTGGGATTGGGTATTACTAGAAAGCTTAAAATATCGTTTCATTTCAAACCAAATTGAACAAAATCTGAAATTTTAAGGTACTAAATATAGACAGGATTTAATTAAAAGAATTTCCACCGTCATTTCTTACCAGACTGTGATGAAGTCATGAGGCCCATGAACCTGAAGCAGGGTGAAGTTGAGTTTGATGCCGAAGCCGGGAGCCACAGTGATCAGCCAGGAGCAGTCGGCTGAGCTAGGGTACTCCTCTGGGTAACCCGGGGAGAAGATGGTCCCATTGTCTGATGTGATGTTCCCACCACAAGGCACTGAGGGGGGAGGAAGGGAGAAAGAGAGGCAGAGTATACAGAATATATCAGTAGGCCAGGAACACAGTACAACAGGACTGATCCATAATTCAGCTGCAATCGGTGGAAAAATGGGATTTTTGATCCGCCTCTTCTTCTCTGCTTCCCTTCTCAGTGTCTCTCTCTCTCCCCCCAGTTTCCTTCACTCTTTGCGTAGTGCCCAGGCACTTGTCTGAGCTACAGATTAGCCAGTAAAGCCTGTTAGCAAGTGGGGAGTTGGATGGAGTGTTTTGCTAAGATAACGCCTCAACCCTTTCCCACTGGGGGTTAAGGGAGAGAGTGTTCAGATGGGGCGAGGGGTTAGCGTGGACTGGGCTTTTGAGGGGTGTGTGCATATGTACAGTATGTGTATGAGGAGTGATGTGTGTGTAAACGTGTGTGTTTGAGTGACAACAGCATGTCTATGTCAGAAGTGACGACACCTCAGACAAATTGTGAGGTTCTCACAAGTTCACATATGCCTGATGTCAAAAAAAAAATCCTGCACAGGCTGACAAATACAGTAACAGTCACACACACACACACATACAAACCAACCTGCACCCAACCTCAAATCTGCACGCAAAGAAATTGTAACTACATTTCAAACATTCCTCAGGAACTCAGGAGGTTCTAACCAACTTAACGATTACGAAGCTTAACATTCCCGCTGGTGCCCTTAGAGAAACCCCATATTCACTGTGGTGGAGCAGAGAAAATCAGGAGGAAGTGGTAATCGCAGTTGTGCAGTTATCTCAAACAACCCAGGCAGGGTATTCAGCTTAACGGCACACCCTTGGATGCCTATGGGTATACAATCATTTCCCATGGCAGAGATTGCATGTTTCATCCCTCTGTTTCTCTCTCAGATTATGTGTGTGTGCTTATGCTGTACAGCTGCCTGCTTTAACCCTGTGGTTGATTGGCTCACCTGAGCTATGGATTAGATCGACTGATTAAAGCCTGGACACTCTATTGAGTTGCACCTCTGGCAGACACCATCAACTAGCAAGCTACTTAAACCGTATGTGTAAAAGAGTGTGTGCTTGAAGGGTTAGGTGGGAATGGAAAGCAGTGTGGCAATTGTTTTTCAATACAAATAAGTAAACAGTGAACCACAATATGCTATGTAGTGTACAGCAAATGGAAAAGGGATGATGGAGGAGGACGAGGAGGAGGAGACAAGACAGTGAAGGTTAAGTGCAGAGAAAAGTGGAAGCGAACAAAAAAGAAAGGGTACATTGGAAAAGCATTTTAAAGGCACAACATGACGTGGTGATAATGCCAAGACAAGTAGGCAGGTGGAGGAAAGGAAACAAAACTCAATGTGCTTGTGCCTCTCATGCCCCTCAGAACAAATCTATGCAAATACTGCAGTGACAGAGCGACTGAAGAGCAGGTGGTACCGAGCTTCACTGGGTGTTAAGCTTAAACATGGTTTGCTGCCACATAATAATGGCGAGGTATTAGCTCAGAAGAGATCAATACATTGACTTTGCTAACAAAAGCAGCAATGTATGTTTTTGTACGTCTGTGCGTGCATGGAAATATCAGTAAAAAAAAAGCATTTAGAGTTATTGGGTCTTTCATAAATGGCTTTGTCACTGTGAATGGAAACTGGGTATCAACCGACGTTTGAAACGTATATGGCAATAAGTCAATCAAGCAGCTGTGTGTGTGTGTGTGTGTGTGTGTGTGTGTTCATGTATATTTATCCCATTAAGGACAAGGTATCTCTAATCACTTCACCTGCTGCTTATATCACTTCCTCACAACAGGTCATAGCTTTAAAGGCAATTCAACTGCACTCACAGTCAGAAGCATCAGGCTACATTCTCCTGGTCATTTTAGATGGCGAATACACAGCAAAATGCACAAACACGCACTCACATACATGCAAAACACACACACATTTTAATGGATGTACACATTTCATGTAAAAACAGACACATGAATATACACACATATTTACACACACAGTGGGAAATATTAATGTATATTAATATTATATTAATGTATAAACATGTCATGTCAGAGAATGGAATGTAGATTTTATGGGAAATTGAAATACACACTTATATCAAATGTTGAATATTGTCACTGCATATTGCATCGGCACAGGAAGGTGCTGTATTGGAATTTCATTAATTATCAAAGGAATAAACTGCACACTGAAACCACACAGGAACATGGTACCTGGATATAGAATACTTAAACATGATTACAATTCTATACATTTATTTTATGCAATATGTATGTTTCTGCACACACCAACACATATAGATGCGCACACATGAAAACACACGCAAAATCACACACAGGTATAATTTTCTCGTATAATATTCTTCCAGCTTCGCACTTGTGAATAGGCCTATACAAATGAAAATAGCTGTAAGAGAATAAACTCTATCTCCTATTCCCTCTGCCTTTTCACTCTATTTCTCCTGCTCTCACTCGCATTTATCTCCCTGCACACCCATTCAAAGTTCCAGTGTCATGGCCATCACTTCCCTCTGTAATTTTACCTGCCTTATTGAATAATCGACAGCCAGAGCGTGAGAATGTGGGTCAAGGACAAGGCAATGGAAAGAGCACGCATACCTTTTCATTTCAGTTTAGCCTGCTTAATTCTTCTTTTCTTTGTCTCCCATTCCTCTTAACACATTATTGATTTTCATTGAAGAATGTTTTGCTTCATTAATGGGGGATGATAATTCAGTTTAATTGTGTTATTCATAACAGATCATCATTTTCTCCATAGCCGCACTTGCATGATGTAATAGCTCAATATGTTCTAAACAGGAAGTTACCGTGTTAATACTTTCCTTCTACGTTCGTGTGGCAGTATAATTGGTCTTTTGGAAGATTATTTACTGTTCAGATTAATTAAGGTTTTAAATGTGCATATTATTTGGGTATTGATAAGACCAATCTCACAACTCTTACCTTCGCAGCGAGGGAAAGGGTGATCCCAGTTGCGCGTGGTGCCGTGCTCACAGGTGAGGATGGAATGTCCCATTAGCTGATACCCAGGCAGACACTCAAATGAAATAGACTGGCCCACATTGTAGCCAGCACCGACCACCACTCCGTAGCGGAAAGGCTCTGGATCAGGGCACTCCTGTAGCTCATAAGCTGAAGGAGAGGACATACATACATACATCAATCTATCAAAATCAGTGTTCATTTTTCCAATAAAGCTAGATACTTTTATTTGGCCGTGTTTTAAACAGTCATTTAGTATTATGGGCGTAACATAATTCCCCCCCACAACAAAGTTAGAATTAGAACATACAGTAAGTTTAAGCTTTTAAATGTTCATCACTGTGGTCACCAACAGATGCTGACCACCTGACTGTTTCAGATTCCTTGTTACTGCCCGAAGCTAGCAATCAATTCACCAAATCACCACAGATTTGCTCTTCTTCCAGAACAAGGGAAGTGTCACAACAGAACGTCCTCTATTTTTATTCTCCATCATTAACTCACCTTCGTCATCTTTCTGTTATTCTTCCTCCCTTCCTGTGCTCAACTTCCCACTCACTCACTCCACTTTCTTTCAGAGGGTGGAGGAGTTTTCTGGGGTGGGTTTGACTTGTGCCGGAGGAATATGATGCAGTCATCGGAAGGAATGTGGGTAAATAATAAATTTTTTCTTTCTCTTGGATATAAAGGCAAAGCAGGCAGTGAGCCTTGAAGAGACAGGATATAAATATGACTAAAGAAATTGATTTCTATGGATCACAGCTTCCCATTGTAGGAGACGCAACGCGTTGCAAATGCTGCAAAATCGGGGTATACTGCTTGATTTCTATGCTAATGTACATAATTATGTAAATGCACAATGCTACCTTTTGATTTTCCGGCTCGTTTGTTGAATCACAAAATTCAAACTTTGTGTGCCTGTTGCATTTGCAGACAAGGGCAATGTATTCCTTGCAGCCATGTGGATATGCAGTGAAGCCTTCTGTGAGCACATGGTGAAGGAGTCTTTAAAGTGATCAACAGTTGTATGTACAGGGATTTATAGATCTGGGGAGTTTACTGGCTCTGTGGGCTGATTAGTCTGATGTCAGTTGTAGGGCTAATCCAGTAACGTTATAGCTTTACGTGCATATGCCTCACAATGATGTGACACTGATAGTACATAAGATAACACGGTGAAAAAGAGGTAAGACTCCCAGAGATTATTATTTATCATTGTTCTGCTACAAGACATAGTTCGTCTCTGTGACTTTCATTCTTATAGTTATTTCTTATTCTGTGAATGTGTCAATTCAGGGAAATAGCTCTGATCATTAGCGTTACAACCCCTATACCTCTGCTGAACCACATTTCAGTGACAGCAAAGATGGTTTGAAGCAGCTAAAAGGTTCCAGCCTTACTGAGGTAATTACAAGTTTGATCAAGAAGGTAATTCACAATACTGATACTGGCTCAGCTCTGCAATTAGCAAAATTTAGACTTGGTGATTATGCTCATTATTTTAAATATATAATAAAGTCTATTTCTGTGTGAGACAATCCTGAGGCTGATCATAATTTCATGCTCCAATCTTCTGCATCTTTTACTATGAGCTTTCTTACACATTACCCTGTTTGGTGTCTTACCCTGGTACTCAAATTGGAATCCTGGTTTGTTCTGTGAATGGTCACTGTGGAAATACACTGTGGTCTCATGGGAGGTGGTGAGAAGGGAGGAGGGAATATCCTGGCCGCTGAATCGGCCAATCACTGCGCTTGTATCAAGGGGCCCATTGCGTATCTCAAGGAAATCATGGTTGGCCTCGGTGGAGAAGTTGAGGAACTGCATGTGGGCTCCTGGGAAAAGAAGAAAGATGTTGAGATAAAGGTGGTCAGAAAATGAAAAAGAAATGCCATCCTTTTCCTGAAGGATCCTAGCACAGACGCAAGGATCGAAATTAGTTTAACCATATGTATCAACAACTACAAATGCTGTCCTTCCACAATCCAGCCCTACAAGTTATATAATTAAAGATTCCTGAGTGTGGCATGGTGCTCACCATAACCAATTGGCAGGTAGATTCTCCAGGTGCAGTCACCGTTGCTAGGGTAGTTGCCAGGGAAACCAGGACTGAGAATCATGCCCTCCATATCCTCTCGGATTCCACCACATTGAGCTGGCAGAGGGCAGACACAACATTTCATTAGCATCTGCAAACAGTTATTTTCCCAGATTAAAATAACATTATAAATATGGTTCAATACAGTTATTTGTTTAGTTGGAGTCTTGACCAACTATAGTGCTAGTAGAAAATTGATGAATTTATATGAGAAAGAAATAGAGACATAGTAAATTATAATGTCAGTAAGTTTAATTTAAGTATAGCAGAGGTGAAACATTTAGTCATTTTGAACCTAAATCCCAAAGTCTGTAAGGCTGAAGTTAAACTAAAGACTGAGAGAGGAATATTCTTAACCCAAACCCTATTATTTACTATCCTTTAGGTGGGTTCACATTGCTTAAAGGCAAGATAAGACTGTTTTTAATGCAGGTCAATGTACTCCAATCCATTCTTAGAAAAAAATTTGCAAATAAGTACATTCGCCTACTCCCTAAACATTTAAGCACACAAAATGTCTCCTTTTTCTATTAAATCAATGTAGCTATGAATTCAGTGTAAAAATGACAAAAATTCTAAATAAGGTGTCACCATCTCATCAAATGGGACAATTTATCTCACTTTAAAGAAAATCTTTCTAATTGAGATATTGAGGTGCCATTTCCTTCTCCTTTCATTGTAAAACAACTGATAGATAAATGTTTCCTTGACTAAAACCGAAGACTAAGACTCAAAAGAGCTAGAATAAAGGTGAAATAAGGGGAAAAAGGCATGGAAATACTGAGTAAAAGTGATGATGGGATCAAGAAAGATGAAAAGA